>OY101442.1:33671696-33774196 GCA_956483585.1 Gymnocheta viridis | reverse complement strand
TTCTTTAAAATATTTTTGTATTATACATATAATAAAATTATTTAAATTGGAATAATCGAAATATTTGATTAATCAGTTGCTAATTGATTAATCGATTAATTGATTAAGCGGTACATATATTAATTAATTAAAAGGTTTGCTTAATCGATTAGTCGCACATCACTAATTTATACATACTTCTTGTGGGCGCAAAACAATATACAATTGTGTACATATTATGTGCTTGAATGTTTACGTTTGTGGTGAATACTATTTGTTCTCGTATTGCCGGCAGTCAGCAATTGGTGACAGGGCCAATAGTGGTTGGCGGTTGATCGTAACCATGCTGGTGTTAATAATGACTTGTTGACCATAAAAATGCTTTGTAAAGTTATTATGATGATGTGATGATGTATGTACATGCAAATTGTGCGTAAAGTTTGTATTCAACGCATTAATATGTAGACATATGCACTTACATACACCTAATCCTGTTTTTACGCGATCAATTTTAAAACGTTTTTGAAATAAGACGGTTAAGAAAAATAATCTTTTCCTGTTTTTACACGGGTAAAAATATTTTTGGGGAATTTTCAGTTTAGGTAGCACACACATATGTAAACAAGAGCTGCCATATACTTTTGATAACTTTCATAACTTGATTAAAGATATTTTAAAAAACTTATTATGTGGGAACATAACTCTTTTTGTTTTTAATAACAAATTTTACGATTTCGATTTTCTAATTATTTAACGAGCTTCAGAGGTCACTTTTATGTAAAATATTTTTAAATTTATTAACGATATTTCGCTACTCTTTTGATAGCTTCCTCAGGATGAAAAATAGTTTAACAATCAAAATAACAATTAATTAAGAAATAGTATAAATTAATGTATGGTTCGATACAAGCAGCTGCACAAAGCAAATTCCAAAGTAGGATAGATTGCTGAATTTGCTGTTAAAATAATTAATTAGATCAACGCAAAAGACCGTGCTTACTATCGACACTAACACCAAATAAAACACTTTGATTTTCCTTATACATACAAGGGTGGATTGATATTGAAGCTACCTAAGTAGGAAAAAAACATTTTATTTTTCAAAAACAATTTATTTCTCAACATAGTCTCCTTTTAGCTCAATACAGTTGGTAAGACGATATTCCAAATTTTTTATACCATCTGAATTAGTACGATTTTGGGAACCCCTCAAAATACGCGTTAGTTTCGGTAATCACTTCTTCGTTTGTGATGAATATTTTTCAAGTTTGGAAACAGGAAAAAGTCACTAGGAGCTAAATCTGGACTGTAAGGTGGATGATCAACCAATTCGAAGTGTATTTCACATAATTTTAGAATCGTATCTAATGCTGTGTGAACCGGTGCGTAGTCTTGAAGAAAGAGCACTTTTTTCTTCTTTAAATGTGGTCGTTTTTTCTTGATTGCATCAATCAATTGATCCAATAATGCACGATAGTACTTTTCTGTGATTGTATATCCTTTTTCTAGATAATCGATGAGCAATATTCCGTGTGCATCCCAAAATACAGTGGCCATAACCTTGCCAGCCGATTTCACTGTCTTCGCCTTCTTCGGAGCGCTTCCACCAGCTTCCACCTATTGTTTCGATTGGTTTTTGGTTTCAGGTGTGTAGTGGTGGCCACATTTCCTCAAAAGTTATTAATCGACGCCAAAAATCAACAGGATTACGCTTTATCATGTCCAAAAACCGCTGTGAAGTGGTCTGTCGAACTCGTTCTTGTTCGACACTGAGCAAACGCGGCACCCATCTTGCTGATAGCTTTTTCATATGCAAATGTTCATGCAAAATGTAGAACACACGTTCATATGATATGTTTACTATTTCAATAATCTCACGTAACTTGACTCGGCGAACATTCATAACGATATCGAGGATTTTCTTGATATATTCTTCAGTAACCACCTCTTTTGGCCTTCCTGTTGATGGTATTGTTGCAGTGCGTGTTCGGCCGCTTTTAAATTCAGCAATCCAATATTTTACCATGTAATCTGACGGAACAGACTCACCGTAATGTTTATCGAGCTTTTCTTTTGTCTCTTTCGCCGTTTTCCCTTTCAAATAATAGTGTTTAATCACTGCACGAAATTCACTTTTTTCCATTTTTCAAGAAACACAAAAGTTGCTTACTTCAAACGACTACAACATATAAACTAATCGACGTTTGACACATCGCAATTTTGTGTTTGTGCAGCCATCTAGCGCTAGGTAGCTTCAATATCAATCCGCCCTCGTATGTTGTATAGGAATTTTTTTCATATTTAGGTTTTCAAAATAGTATCTCTACAGAGTTATTCAGTTCCTTAAAAATGTGATTTTTTTATTTAAAAAAAATATTTTAAGATAACTTGTGAATTATTTCTTTATTTTCATGTATTAAAAATCATAAAATTAAATAAAAGCAACACTGTATGAAGAAAAAGAAGTAAAATTTTTGTGTTTCATAGAAATATTAATTTTTTAAACCACCTTCAAGGTTGAAATAATCAAATATAACTTTTTTGCATTATTTTTTTACACGGTGGTCCCTGTAATGTATGTACCGTGTAAAATAAGGGTTGGGTGTACATATCTAAAAAGAGTCTCAAGAGATGCACTTATGTTTATTATTATTATTTCCTTTATAGAATATAATTTTAAAGTTAAGAGGATTACGTAAAGTTATGAGATGGACTGCGGTATGAAATTCGAAATAGAAGCTTGTGAATGTTGCAACAATTCGGTGTTGTACCGCGAACACTTTTTGTTTGCCTGTCTAATGTACATACTCGTACTTTCTTATCATAACAACTTGAATATTTTTTATTTAGTTTTCTTCGATAAAATAGACTTTTTAAAATTATAAATTAATAAATCCAGGGTCCATTAATCAGGTCGCGTTGACAGCATAGCTGATCAACTTTTTTCGGAATAATTTAAGCTAAATTTATGTAATTGAATAATTGTACGTCAAAAGTTATTTATGTGTACAAAACTTCTAGCCAACGTGAGTTTTTTATATACGAGACCCAAAAGCAACAATAACAACACATCATTTTGTTTTTATTGGTTGTAATTTATTGTAATATTAACACTACCTGTATTATTCTGCCATGATATGCATGTCATTTATATATATATTTTATTTTACTTTCCAGCACTTGTTGGTTCTCTAACAATTGGCACAACATTCCTCCTGTCACCGGTAGCGGGTTGCTTAACCGACAAGATTGGTCTGCGTCTAACGACATTAATTGGCGGCTTATTAACTTCAGGTGGTCTGCTGCTTTCATCGTTTTTTACCGAAAATATTGGTGCTTTATATATCACCTATGGCATCATGTTTGGCTTTGGCGCTGCCCTAGCCTATACACCGACACTTGCCATTTTGGGACACTATTTCAAGCGTTATTTAGGCAAAGTCAGTGGATTTGTAACAGCTGGATCTAGTGTTTTTACCGTCATACTGCCGCCTGGCTTGGATTATTTGATTAAAGGCTATGGTCTCGAAGAAACTTTGATAGTAATGAGTCTGATATCGGCTTTTATAATTATATGTTCGTTTGTCTATAAACCACTGCATCCACCGCCAGAACCACCCAAGAGTAAGCCGGGCCGTTCAAAAGCAAATTTGTTACTACGATCTATTATAAATGTTGATATCTGGAAGAAAAAGAAATATGTTATATGGGCTTTGTGCGTGCCAGTTGCCCTTTTTGGTTATTTTGTTCCTTATGTGCATATGATGAAATTTGTAGAAATAATGTTTCCCGGAAGAAGCGTAAATTTGCC
Organism: Gymnocheta viridis; assembly: GCA_956483585.1. Classification (NCBI taxonomy): domain Eukaryota; kingdom Metazoa; phylum Arthropoda; class Insecta; order Diptera; family Tachinidae; genus Gymnocheta; species Gymnocheta viridis. The sequence continues at coordinate 33,770,406 of OY101442.1, read as the reverse complement.
AGTGATGTGTATTGGTATAACTTCTGGTCTCGGTCGTTTGATATTCGGGGCCATAGCTGATCTTCCCGGTGTGAATCGTATTTATTTGCAACAATTGTCATTAGTGTGCATTGGCTTGGTGACAATTCTTCTGCCGCTTACAAGCTCCTATATACTGTTGATTATCTTTAGTTTAATCATGGGTCTATTCGACGGATGTTTCATATCACTGCTGGGACCAATTGCCTACGAAATATGTGGGCCTTCTGGTGCGACGCAAGCTATTGGATTTCTTTTAGGTTTAAGCTCAGTACCACTTACTGTGGGTCCTTTCATTGCCGGTAGAATTTACGATGAATCGGGCTCTTATACACTGCCGCTCATATTGGCTGGCATACCACCAATTGTGGGCTCCGCTATTTTATTCCTAATACGTTTCTTTAAAGACGAAACTTCCTTGTATGAAGCTAATGGAGTTGTTCCAATAGATAATTCTTCCAATGGCATAATCACCAGTGAAGATAGTGACGACGTGGAAAAAAATCCCGGTATGTTTCCTGTTTTTATTATTGATAATAGTATGTAATATATTTTCTTGTTTTATTTTTTAAAACAAGTACCCAAACAAAATGTGCCTTTAATGAATGGACATTCCAAGATCACTGTCAATGGCAACGGAACTATAGAGCAGCGAGAATCCAACGACCTAACGGAAGCTGCAAGTGGAAAAGCTTGTTTGGCCGATTCAGGTATTGACATTAAACTATCTACTGCCATTAAACGCTTCTTTTCTACTCTTCCCTATTCAAATGTCTCTAAAAAAACTGCTTGCGCTTATCACACTAGTCTTAGTTGTAATAGTTCTAATTGTAGTAGCTTTTGTAGTGATAGTTATAATTCTAATAATAATGTTAATAATAATAATAATTTATATACTAACACTGACATGAATGTAAATGATCATAGCGCTTTAATTTCAAACAACAATTGCATGTCAAAATCACTTGATCACATTGATCACGACTTAAAAGCTTATTGTAACTCCCAGCCGAATACTAGCAACGCATCATTATCATTAATACAACGTGAGAAACGTCGCTACAAATATTCAATTTATTAATATTGATTCGTAAGCATGCAAAATGTATATTGACCTTAAAAGCTAAATAAATTTACGAAAATGTTAGATTTGATTAAAGAAAAATCTTAAATAAAGTGATGTGATGCAATCAATGTACATACTTGTGAAAAGCCAAAACTTATAAATTTTAATATTGGAGAGCATATTCCGAAATTCTTTGAAAATGTCCTTTCTACTAATAAAGACCTGCTCAAGACATCTTGAAGACATGTTGAGGAAATTGTTTTTGTTGTTTCAAATATTTTCAATACAGAAAAGTTGCAACGAAGAAATACGGAAGAGCAATATTCTAAAGTCATTTCTTGATTTTATTGAACACTTAGAAAGTTTCGGAACGTTGTACAAGTTCACTAGAAATACTTTTTCAGCAGTGGCTTGCAGTGGTTGATCGTCGAAACTTTACTTTAGTGAACAAAGAGTGCTGCTTACTGAGAATATTTAGAGGACATGGAACTAAAGCAATGCCCAAGACAACATTATGCTGAAATTGTCATACAGAAAAATTTCATGCTTTGCAATGTCATGGCAATAAAACAAGACCCGACATTGAGACTAATTTGCAATGACATTGGATGACACTACGTTTGAGTTCGAACAACAATGCAAGACATGTTGATTGAGTTGGCATGATATAGCAAGACATGCAATTTTTCTGTACGACACTTTTTAGCAACATATGCAGGGCTTTATATGAAACTAATGAGCACTTCCAATTCTAAAATAAATCCTAAGACAATAATTAAAAACAAAAGGGTGATCAACCGCAAGGTGCAGAACTTTTTCCGTCTAAATTCTGTTTTATTTATTTTGAGGAATAATTTTTCTCCGACGTAGAACGATTCCTGCTGTAAGACAAGCTGTGAAAATTTATTTATTTTTTGACACGATGAGGAAAATTATATATACATATGATATATTCCGGAAACGCGGGTCTAAGCTTCGTCAATTATTTCACATATTTGCAATCCAGCAAAAAAAAATAAAAATTATTCGGTAATTGAGACTCAAACCTTCCCGTCAGAGATGGGATGAAATGAACTACATATGTAAACAATAACTAAATTACCCCTTAAGGGGCAATTTTCAGTTTAGCAGGTTTCTGATAAATGTTTTAAGTTTTGGGCTTTGATATGTTCTGACATATGTCTGTTGTATAATTTCATGAGCAAAATTTTTCTGGAATATTTCATCCCCGCCCTTCTGCTTCAAGGAGTGTTTTTTACGATTTGTTAGAATAGAGCCGAAAAATACCGTTATGTGGGGGAGTTAGAGGGTCAACATGTTTCACAAAAGTATTATCCTTAAAATTTTCTGCAAAGTTGCTGAACATACCTTTCATCTCAGATGTCAAGAACACATAGTTTCCCGAACATTCCCTAGGAAAGACTTTCCTCTTTAAAATTAAATTCCGATGTGATCTTTCAAAACGTCGACACACGTATATTTTTTTTGCCTCCTCTACCAGAGTCAGAGCCCCGTAATTTTGAAAAAATTGCGAAATTGTTGTAGAGTGTAATTTATTTATGTTTTTTTTCTTGCCAGATTCATATTTGTTAAAAAAAGATATTTTTTATACTGCCGTACTTAGCAAGAAGGCTGTAAAATTCAATTACTGCCTTTTTTTAGTTTTGATGCCAATGAATTTCTCAAATGACGTTTTATATATCAATTAAATACTCGATCATTAAAAATATAATTTTGCAAAAATTGGCTCCTTTTACATACTTATCCAAAACTTAAGTTTCAGTTTTCTCTAATTTTACTTTTTTCCTTTACTGCCTTTCACTTAAGCATGGAAGTATAAGTTTAAGTAAATCTATTAGGACTATAGTAAATCTATAGAACGTTTGGATTTTACGACCTAGCAGCGTTTTGCTGTGTCATTTCAAAACCTGAAATTTTTCTTACAATGTAATTGAAAGATGGGTAAGCTAACCTGGGTGCAATTCACACACTGCGCAAATTATATATTTAATTAAGAAATATACTCGTAATTAATTTTAATTTGTAACGGACTTTTTTCCCAAAACTAATATTTTACTTCTTCAGCAAATTTTTTATTAAACATAAAATGAAAAGACAAAGTAAAGAAATGAAAACAACATAACTGATGATTGAGTTTTATTTTCATTTATTCAAAATGAATCAAGGCGAATTCATAACGGGTGGTCTCGACAGTCCAGCTGATTATTTTTTACTCCTTGCATCTCCTTGCATTTTGATCTGTTTTGTTTGTCATAATTTGTTTAGTGTTTGACGTTGATTTTGCCAAAGAAAGCAGGTATTTTTCAAAGCGAATTGAGGCGAGTCTACCTGTTATGAATTTGTCTTGAACTGAATATAATATATTTAGTTTTTCTAAGAATTTTTGTGTAGAAGTTCTCTGATGATCAAGCTAACCCCCCTCAATAACCAATTTCAGTGTAATAATTGTAACATGCTCCTGACGATACAATAAAAATAATTATTAACCAAAATGAATTTGTACACCAGTGGGAGCTTTGATGAAGATATCGATCTAAGTTTCACGTATAAAAGAATTTTTTCAAACGCATAAGGAAATTAAAATAAAAAATAAGATACAAGTTTAAAATCGTCAAAAATTCTTATTTAAAGACAATAAATATAATTTATAACATAATAGGATTAAATAATAGTTTATTACACGTGATCTGTAATTCGTGTGCAAGCAAAATTTTCTGTCCGACAGCACAGTGGGGAACGAAAAATGTTGGACTTATTATATTTTGTAATTAGACTCAAATAAAATTCATAAAAAAAGAGATTGTAAATAAAGTTATTGTAAATTAAATTTAAGTATATAATAAAAAATAGTGTTAATTATTCGCTAGTGGTCTTGAATTTTTATTTTTATTTAAACTAATTAAAAACTAAACTTTAACGCGCAGTGGCTCTCATAAACTACAGAATGCACGGAAAAAAATTTTTTTTTTCAAACATTCGTTTATCAGAAATTGTTTCCATGTTTATATTAAGGTGGTTCACAGTTGCATTTTAAAATATATTTTAAAACTTAAATATGGTAAAACCAGCATTAGTTTTACACTGGTATTTTACAGTGTACTTGTCGAATATCTCACTGTAATTACAGTGTGTCCTATTTTCAACCGATAAAGCATCTGACATCAGCTGTTTTGCAAGTCAATTGTATATGACGCCAACAACATAGTGTTTGTGATTCGGCAAATTATTAAAAATGTATTAAAATATATATTTAAAAATAGTGTTTATGAATATTCCTAGAAAAAATTTTTTTAAATACTTATATACAATTGATCATACTGTTGTGATTTATTATAGTTAATATCAGATGAAATCAAAAACTGAAGTATGAAAGCAAAAATTATAAACCGTCTGTAAATTTACAATTTTGACAGACATGCTCAATTACAGATGCATCTTCAAACTGACAAAAACAATGTAAAATACATATGGCCTTATTCACAAATGATTAATAAAGTTATAGTAGGTTTAATATTAGATTTTTATATGGGAAAACCGGTTTTAATGCACACATTAACTTTAATAATCGTTTGTGAATATGGCCAATAGTGTGTAAAGACAGCACAAGTATTTAAAGTGTGTATAAGTGAGTTAGTTAAAAAAGGTCTTGTTCAGATTTCTTACTAAATTTACAAGTTCGGACATTCAATTTTATATGTACATCGAAAATATTGAATGAACTAGAAAACAAGTCAACGGTGTCTTGTTTAATTTTTAATTTAATATTTGGTTTGTTTCCTTAAATATGTTTGATTGGATTGGAATAATTTAATTTTGTAATACTTGCAGTGTTTTTTATTTGGCTGGTAGGACCTATTTCAGTTAATCTTCATATGAATTTGTTGATTTTTTTTTGTGTACCGTAAAATAAAAAAATTGTGCATTTATTGGATATATACAAGTATGTATATAAATATGTTCCTTCACACCTCGCGGGGGCATAGGACCATAGGAGTATTTAGTCTATTATATATCCGATATTATGTGAATTTTATGATTCTGAAATCTTATCGAATTATTGTGAAATAAATATTTATGCAGTGATATTTGTTTTTATGAACTACCAGCAAGCTTAAAGAATTAATTTGTTGCAAATTTTCGGGACATCAAAATTTAAATTTGTACCAATTTCAATTATAATCTTCTAACTAATACAAATATTATATATGTGAAAGTTTGAATGGATGGATGGATAGATTATGATTAAAATTTATGATTCCCATGGGATTGCTTTCTTTTAATTTGTCTCTCACGATCAATTATATGTTGATTGTGCATGCGTTTCAAGTGCCCGAAACTTTCACTTGCTGGCGGAAAATAATAAGTCATTTAATGTTGCTTACAGAACGGTATAGAAATCCTTAAGAAGAGAGGGATTCTTTTAACTTAACTCTTTTAACTTTTTGTTATAAAAAAACTGTGAAATTTAAATTGACGTGAGTTTGTTTGTTTTTTTGTTTGTAACACTTACACGCCCCAACTACTCAACTGATCATCATGCAACTTTGCATACAAGGGGTGTAGAAAAGGACATAGAGGCGTCGGGTGTAGTTACTAAGTTCTAAAACTTTTGAAAATACAAGGGGTACAGAAAACTTATAAAGAACGAATCGGAATTTTATGAAAACGCAAATTGATTTTCAGCGTTTAAAATATGTTTGCGGATGGAATGTCAATTTATTTTTCCTTGTCAATTCATTTTGCTTAGAAAAAATCAAACACATTTTTGTTGGCAGGTGTTCTGATTTTGACAAAAAAAAAACAACTAAGTTAATGTAATTATATGCACCCACTACCATTATGAATTTTAGATTAGAGCCATACTTCTTTTTTCCTACGGTCGACGCCAAGCCGTTGCACGTTGGGTCAAAAGAGGTCGAAAATGTTGCTGAATTCGGGGAAGGACGATATCGAATTTGTTCGATTCCACATGAATTAACTGTTTGCTGTTAGATAAATAAATAATTTTTTAAATTATACATTTCTTAGGACTCATTCAACTGTCTGTCCGACTGTCTCACAGAGGAGTATTTGAGCCAAAAAGCTGGCCAAAAAGGCAAAAAAGAATTTAAAGAAATCTTAAAAACTAAGTACGCAGATCGATATACAAAAAATTATCATGTAAATTTCTAAAACTTTATGTTGCGATTTGTAACTCTGAGACACTGCTGAAGTCAGGAAAGTGAAAGTGAAAGCGCTTTTAACGTTTTTTTTTAGTTTCAAGATGTTTATATGAAATTTTTCTTGTGGCTAAACGATTAAAGGTATTACATTGATTTTTTTTCTCTGTAAGATTTGATCAATAGCTATTTTTGGTATTTAAAAAAGAAGAGGGAAGTTGTTGTAAAAACAACAAAAAAACTGCCACTAAATTGTTTATATCAAATTACACCTAGAACTATCAAAAAACTCAATCTTTCTATTCAAAAAACACGTTTAATAATTTTGGTCAGCTTTTTGGATCAAATACTCCTCTGTGTAGCTGCCCGATTGGTACAAATTTTATTTATGTTGTCAAAAAAGTCCATTAAAAGAATTGTAATAACTCGTATTTTTTAAAGGTAAAATTTGAAAACTCCTACAAAATGTGTCATAAAAGCATTATATTTTTAATGGAATGAAGTTGGTTTTTAGTTTAATAAGGTGCGAATGGAAATCTTAAAATACAAAATATAAAATAAACACACATACGATACATTCTTTTTTGCGGTACTGCAATTCAAACACTTATGTGAGACACTGTTTGTTAAAGAAGTTATTAGTTATAAATACGTATGCTTGTATTTCTTTTAAAAATAATTTTTTATATTATCTATATTTTTATTATTTAATAACTAAATCGAGCCATAAATGTAGAATAAACTTAAGCAACAAAAACACAATTTTAAACTTTTACAATTACATTTGCAGTAAGTTACAGCACTACTGTAACATTGATTTGCTGTTGTTGGCAATTTAAAACGTCACTTTTAGCGATTATTATCGATTTTCGTAACAAAAGTGAAAATTGAAAGTCATGTCGCTTACGTCTTGTTGTCGACAAATGCTCGAATTGTAGCAATTAAGTTCTTGTACTCATTTACTAATCCATTTTTGTAACAATACGTTTAATAAAATAATTTAATAAAATTGGAATTGAAAATGCTTGCCTGCTCGTATGCTTATTTTGCATTAAAAGTCGCTTTGTAAATATGTAGTAACATTTACAAATATATATGTATATGTAAGTGTGTATGCATAAATGTTGAAGCAAATGCTTTCTTATTTTGCTAGCTAAACCATATGTGGGTGAATTCGTAAATGCAGTACATTTTTGCAACCTGCAGATATAAATAAAATGTTGCCGTTGTTGCAGAAATGTGTGCAGCAGCACTATCGATTGTTTGCATAAAGTTGCACTAAGCTTTCATTATTGCACAGTTACTGCATTCACGAATACACCCTGTAACTTTAAGTTTGAAATGTTTTACTGTTTTAAAAGATACATTTCGAATTTTGTTTTCTTTCTTACAGAATCTCTAACGGATTGTTTGCCAATGTACGAAAAGTGTGTTCATTAATAGATTTTTTATGGATATTATTTTTGATATATTTAACCTATATGTACGTACATACTATACGTATGTACATACAGTGGCCCAAACTGATAATGGGACAAAATTTAAATTTGTATATTAAGATATTGTATGGGTAAATTAATTTGATATATTTTTATGTAGCAAATAATAAATTTATCAACAATGATTCATACTTGCACAGTAAGTTTAGCACATTAAATCACGATTTTGAGTCAGTTATAGTATGAGACGCACAATACCAGCTGCTGGGAAAGGCAAAAAAACCAACATGTTCTTGAAGCGAGTATGGAACTACAAGTATTTCAAACATTTAAAAAAATTTAAAGTACAAACAACGCAAATGAATTTCAGAGCAGTCGGAGGGAGTTGCTTAAAGTTTGGTAATTGTAACAAAACGATGGCCCAAAGTACAAGGTTTATGATGTCAGAAACTGGCTACACCTCTGGAAACCTCTCCACATTGAAGCCAAATCGAGTATTCGCATTAATACATTCTTTCTTTTTTTCTTCCTGATTTTAATACTTTAACTTTGTTTCTTTTCCTTATATTTGTCTTATTATTACTTTGGCATGAAATTTTAAAATTTCATGAGTTTTTTTTATTTTATTTAAAAAATTTACAAAATCGGTATCACAAGATCGAATGCGAAAAAGAATTTCATTAGAACATATCGATCCATGTTCGCAAAATGATCTTAAGCGATAATTTGTAAAATAAATTGTATTGTATCTATAATTCACAATTAAAAAAAATGGGAAAATTGTTGATAACTTTTAAAATATTGGGTGTAAGATTTGATCATAAGCGACCAATGATGTTTAATAGTAACGAAAAAAAAAATCACATATCACAGCTTTTTAGCTTACAACTGTAGAAGGCAGTACCTCAATTATTTTAGGCATCTTGTTTCTTTACAAACATACATATTGTAATCCGAAATGAAAATGGACATAACTACACTTTTCTTTATTTTAAAGGCGAAGCTAAAAACGTTTTAATTTTTTTTATAATATACAGGCCTGTTCTGAAATCACGGTGATTTCAAACCACGTGATTTCCAAAAATAAATTCTTATTGTTGCTGTTTTTATTACTGTTTTTTACGTTTTTTGGAGCTCACAATGGAATATTTTATTCGAGCTTCGAATGTCATGGATCATACGATTTACAAAGCACTAAAAGAACTGTTTTTAATATTTAGAAATCACGTGATTTGAGATCTCGTGATTTACAGAACAGACCTGATAGAGACTTATTTATTTTTGAACAAGGCAAGACAAGACATATTGAATTATTTTTTACAATTGTATGTAGTTACATCTTTTTGCATTAAAAAATACATGCACGTGTATTACTTCCGTTTAAATTTCTTTAATAAAGGGGTCGTTTTTATCGGAGGAGTATAACATTTTCCGTGAACATGTAGTTTGACATGACGAATCATATTAAAACAAAAACTCTATTTCGAATATTTGTGTAGTTACGTGCGTTTGCATTTAAGGCAACGATATAAAAAAGTAAAAAAAGTGTCGCTTTGGTTTTCACCTAAATTAAAGTGGTTTTCACATACGCTACATTTGACAAAAAATTTTAATTTCTGTGGAAATGACCGTATGTAGTTTTTATTTAACAATTCAATAAAAATTCCATTTAAAATGATATAAAAATAAAATAAAGCCTTTTCTATTTCAAATAAATAAACTTTTATATATTCAAAATGTTTTTTCAACGTCCACTGATGCAATGGGGTCATATATAAAGGATAACACTTCCTTAACATCATATTTGAAAACTGTTTTGGTTTCAATGAATTACGCCACGAATTAAGATGTAGATGGCGAGAAAGAAGTCAGTTTTTGGTTCCCTACGAAAGCATTCGTAAGTATGTATGTATATAAATATAAAAGCCGGTGGCATTGAGGATTGGAATAAATCGAGTACAGGGTCCGTGTTGAATAAACATCACCATCAATAAATCAATCCAGTCTTGTCTGAAATTCACCTGCTCGATAAGCAAAGACAACTACTTAATCGTGTGTTTTCATTCTTACAAAAATATTATTATAAAATAAATAAATAGTGCTGTACATAATTAAATCTGTGTGTGTTTTTATTTTATTTTTGAGTAATTAAAAGAGCCTGAATAAACAATAGAATAAAACATATTTTTAAATATTCATATTATTCCTTTAATTTTAATTCTGGTACTGACGGGTGCCTAAATTTCTTTTTTAAAAATGTGCATTTATTTCTACACGAAAAAAGGAATCATGTAGGAAAACCCCTTGTCTTGAAAATTGTTTCACACAAATATATTTATTCTGTTCAAATATAAAGCGCGAAACATTTTCAAAATTCTTTACAAAACACAAGAAAAGGAAGTGTTGAAAATTGCGGGACTAAGCGATTGTTTATAGATTAATTTTTGATTCAACTTCTAAGTAAAAAATATAGTCTCCGGTTGCATACAAATTGTCTCATTATAAATATAATTGTTATTATATAATTATTACTACTCGTATAGTGTAAATTAGAGATGTGCGATATTTCTATATCTATGACAGTCATACTGAACTGCAGGAAAATACTTGAGACCATATTATTTTTTATTTCATACCGAGCATTAAATTTCCTCATGTGTCTCGCTTGTACTTAACTTTGTATTTTCACAACATAGTCACAAAAATGAAAATTATTAGTTAACGTTCAGTGTAATGACCAGTGAAAGTTTTTAATGTCATATTCTATTTTCTATGGCATTTGAAATTTTTCAATTATTTCGCAAAAAAAAATCCCTGCTTTTAATTTACTTTGCCGCAAAATGCCATTTTCAAAGTCTGATTTTTCTTGTGGTGCTATTTTTGGTCAGAACACGATAATGTTAAGATCGAATTTGTCAATGCTATATTGCAAATTCAGTATTTTTCGTTTAGCCGCACATTCAAGTTTTCGTGCACATACGCAAAATATTCTGTTATGCAGTTTCACATAGCAGCATAAATAATGGTGCTAAGTGAATTCACTTATCAAGTTAAATATGCTCTTACATATGTAAAAAATTGTTTTTATCGCAAAAATAAATTTAGATACGTAATCAGGTATGTGATAAAAATCGTTCGATTTGAAATCGACGACGATTACAAAAACAAATTCTACTGAAAGATAATTTACCGCTTTCATTGTTTTTAAGACTTAGAATATTTTATTCGAATATTTTCTTTCGATACAAAAAAATAAAAAGCGTAAATAAATAAATACTTTCTTTCAGTAGAATTTGTTTTTGAAAACGGCGCTGATACAAATCGACCGACTTCCATCACATGCTAGAATATCTTTAATAATTAAACTCAAACAAAATTTTAAATAATGTTAGCTAATCAATATGCCGACATTTTGTTGGCTGCTATTGCCAACTCATCAGTAGAGTCTAACTATAAGTATACGAGTTTTGAAAACATTTCATCGAAAACGGTTCATCAATTTAGCACTTTCAGTTCCTCCATTGGAGGACAACAAATATGGAACCGTTTTTTAAAGATCTACTGATGCCAATTCATCAATTAGAAGCAAATGAAATATCGGCATATAGATTAGCTAACCACAACAAATCAAATTACCTGTTTTAATTAATTTTTTATTATGAATGAAAGCATTAAAAAACGAAAAAAATTAGTTAAACAATAAAATAGACAAATATGTACATAAGTAAAATAAATTCGAATTTCATTAAAACGGAAAATCAATGCCGCCGCCAAATCAGTATTGGCTTCGTTCCCTAGCATGCACGTGGTTTAAAAATAAATTTTACCCCTGGGATTAAAGATTAGTTGTAAACAATTTAGTTTTTTGTACACTGCCTCGCTGGTGACTTTTTAAGCCGACAGCAAATTCTGTGCGCCACTTATGATATCTCGGATCCTTCCCCCTAATATCCAACTTTTCGCACGTGGCAAGAAAGCGCTTCTACAACTTAGCATGCCAACTTTTCAATGGAGATTTTAATATCGTTGTCATAACAATAATTTTTTGTTTTACTAGGCATTTAAGTAAATTATTTTGTATTAAAAATAGAGATTGTTGACCAAAAATGTAATGCAGTTGTCCACAATATGCACTTATGCAACGATTTATTTTCTAACCAAAGTTTGCCATTATACACGATATTTTTTGTTTTGTGCAGCTAAGCAAAAATGCAGTTAAGCGAAATGCAGCTAAACGAAAAATTCTGTACTCATACACCATGCGTTCAAGCATTCCAAATTTGCAAAACGAAGTCAGTTGAAGATCATGTGAAAAAATGTATTCAGATGCGTACAATTTTTTTTTGTAAATTCAATAAAACTTTTCAGTTGATAAGCGGCGTTGGAAGCATTGAATATGTTAGTAAAAAAAAAACAAACGAATGGGTGTGCCGAGACTTTATCTTACAAGGGTTAAAATTTGATTCAGAAATATTTAGTAATGTCGAATGTGTCTCTTCTTTCCATGTATTCAACTATTTTATGTGACAATAGAAGATATAGAATACTATTAAAAAAATTAATCACCATCTCGGAAGATGTTATAATTTTTGCAAGTGGCGTCATACTGATGTATGCGAACTGGACAGCAGCGGCATACAAACAGACAAGCAATGAAGATCTTTTACTCTGCAAAAAGACCGTGGAATAATTGGGTTGGTTTGTTTTTAATAAGACGCGGTCGTTGGTCTTAAGTTAAGATCCCACTACCGGCGCCAACAGCACAATCTGCGACAATTTTTAACGTGCTATATCGGCACACATCTAAAAATATTGTACTACAATATATTTTGGAGCGGTTCCATTATCGTCGCATATTGCGACAATTTTTTTCGGTTCATATCGGCCAAATATCAATTGCGACAATAATCGGTACAATGCGATCACATTATAGTGCTTTATTGGCAAATTAAATCATATTTTTTTTGTTTATTTGCTTTTTGCCAAACACAGTTTAATTTTCGGAATAGATCACTATGAAAAACATAAAACTGCTTTGGCGGTTTATATTGTGGCGTCAATGTTTAACAAAGAAGGACGAATAAAAAATAAAAGAACACTTAAAAAATTGAGCATTTGGGTAAGAGAGTGGTTAGAAAAGAGGAGTGAATATGGTGCCTATTAAGCGAATTTCGTGAAGTCGATAGCTAAATTTTCTTTTTAAAAACTATGGACGTATGAATGAAAGAATTAACCACCCCATTCGAAACAACACCTTTCGAAAAGTTATTCCAGTATGCCAACGTTTAGCTTGTACCTTTCAGTATTAATGAATTTTGTTAAAACTTATTACAGAACACGTACTTTTTATTCCTGTTGTTTTTATTAACAGGCGTTTTGAAAGTATGGATTGCAAAATCGATACAACTGCAATGTTTTGGTAAAATCGTCTTGGTTTTTTTTCGTTCAACAGTAAAAATGTTCGATTTAATGTTGTAATGTATCACACTGGTTCTTCCTCTACTCTTTGCAAAAAATCGATGTACAGTGGTTGTCATATCTGCCCACTTTAAAAATCTTACATAATTTTCTCTACTCTTCCGCGAAAAAAATACGGTTGTATCCCTCTTCTTGATATAAAAGTAGTATAAAAACACAGTTTTATGCCTCTACTGAAAATTTTTAAATTTTGAATTGACTCTCTTTAGAGGAACAAGAATAAAAGATTAAAAAAATATTTTTAGTACAATTAAGCTCAAAAAAATTTAATTTCAATTTTATCGTCACTGATAAAAATCTGCGCATATTTTACAAAATGATTGGTCTACATTGTGCTATCGAGGGTTCACATTATTGGCACATTATGGCTGATTTATTGTCCATACTCAGCGAAATTTCGGCGCAGATTGTCGCATTTTAGAAAATTGTTTGCGTTCACACTATCGGTACATGAATTGCGACAATAATCTGTACATTGCGCCGATAGTGGAATCTTAGCTTTAGCGCAACGTGAATCTCGACATAAATTTTCTAATATCGCGGCTGTGACTGCCGATGTCGCTTAGAATGAGGAAACATCAATTAGACGGTCCAGGGCCATGATAAAGGACTTCTTACATCGGGAATTGAATGAGCGGTTCTTGGTGAACATGAGGTTTGACATTAAAAAAAATTATTAAATCTCTAATTATTAGTTTTTATTTATGACTTTTTTGCTCTTGCTCTAGTAACGGCCATTTGAAATGCCAATATTTAGTAACAATTTAACAGCTATGACTTATGTCTTAAGTTGCATTATTATTTGTGATTCAGGGGCTTAAACTTTATACACCTGAAAGTAGCGAATACATGAAAGTATTCATGAACACTGATGATAGGGCTGTAGCAGCCTTCGAAAAACAACTTTGTTTCTGATCTGCCGTGTAAATTTAAATTAAATAATATCAAGTTATCCCTTTTTCTTCTGGAATATTGTCTAATGTCCAATTCTTTCTGACTTAAAATTATGCGAACTTTAGCCGAACAATAATCATTTAGGATTTGGATTAAAATTCAATATGATAAAAAAAATATATAGATTTCAGAATTTTATAAAATAAATAGTATTTACTATTGATTTAGGAAATAATTTTTAAAGCTAATAAAACTCAAACAAATAAAAATGAATGCAGTATTTAAATTAAAACAGTAATTTAAGCTTTTACACTTAGAGAAATCTTTTCAAAGATATTAAATTTAGGGGCTTGAACAAGCTTATATAGAATGTTCACTTAAATCATTATCTAAATAATTATTTACATAGAAGATTGATTCAACTAACTTCAACGAAAGCGGACGCCGACCATTATAGCTGTTTTATTCGGTTACGGGAGATGCCGGTCTAAAGGAACGTTTCTAAAAATATAATCAAATAGGACTGCGGACGTAGAGCATTCACTATAGACATCATGTAGAATTTTCATTACAATTCTAGTTAAATCAAAGGGATATTATATGTGTATATATAATATTAAGATTCTTATTGAATCAACAATGTATTGAAAGCACTGCATTTTTTTAAAAATGTGTTTGCTGTTGCCGTTTTAAAAAACTTTGCAAAACTACTCGTTTCCTTGTAAGCGAAACCGGTGAGCACAAAAATCCATTAAATGCATTCTTTGAATATGAAAACCATTACAATGATTGGGGTCGCTTCAATGCTTCGACAAACTTCTAGTAGGAGGTTTGTCCTCATAAGTTCTATATGGTGTAAAAAAATTTTGCAATTATCTGTAGTTTAAATAAAATCAAGAAGATGAATAGAATATGGCTAATTGCAATGTGTATGCAAAACAACGTATCGCAAATATCTTGAAATGATAAAAAATAAATTACTACTATTATTATTACAACAACAGTAATAAAAAAATAAAAAAAACAGAAAATACAATAATTCCTTCAATTTAATTTCGTACGTGTTGTGATGTGATGAAGCGAAAACCCATTAATTTGGTCTATTAAAATATTCATGCAAATTTGGCAAACACGCATGATTTTAGTTGTATCTCATATTTTTTAAATTTTAAATCGCATATAAAAATCAGTCAAAAGAAACTTTATAGAACAGTTTGAAAAGTGCGCAATATTAACAACGTTCAAATATGAATATTTCGTATCTAATTGTTTGTCTAATACTCGTTCTTTGGATATATTGGCTTTGGTCACGGAGAAAGTTTTATGCGTTAATTTTGAAAATTCCGGGTCCGTTGGGTTATCCTTTTATCGGCATGGGAATTCATTTAAGGCATAGAGAAGGTGTGTTTAATATTATATGAATCCTAAGTAATCGAATGTGAAAAAGTGTCTACAAATATTCAATATTTGGAAAAATTTAAAACTTGTGGAATTCACATTTTGGAGAGACAAAAATTTTTGTATTGGTTTTTTCAGAGGCGGATAACTTTGAAATGAAATTAAACATTGGAAATTTGATTTATTTAAGAGATAATTTTATGGGCTTAAAATTTTGGGCATATGGCCGCGGGAGCTGGTGTGAGTTTGTTGTAATCTGTAGTTCGAACTTTCATATAACTTTTCCAGTAATTCAGTTGGTGTTTGGCTTAGCATGTCACGTCGTTTTACTTCTATATAATTTAGATAAAACACATTCATGTACCACTAATAATTTTTGAAGTGATGTATATCAACGAATTCACCGGTGCATAAATGGTGATGTTTCAATTATGGACTGTGGATTAACTTAACTTCAAAAGAGAATATTCTGCAATTTAACAAAGACTAAAGGCAGAATTAGTTTGTTCGTTCTGTTCTGTTACGAACCAGCTGTTTTGTTTCTGTTCAATTGAAAAAAACGTATGTGTAGTTTGTTGTTACTTTTTCGTTCTGTTCTGTTACGGACAAATCTATAGAAAATAGAATACAACGTTAAGTGACAGCCAAGAGTTTGTATATGACATTTTTTTGTGGTGTGAAATACAGGTTGTCCGCCGGGAATGTATACTACTTTGTTTTGCCGCCATTTTGGTAAACATTAGTCTTGACAGTTGATATTTGGCAGTCGTGAAGTAGACACGTGGCAAATTTATTGGGGAAAAATATTCGATAAGCCAACGTGTTTAAATCAATAAAACATTTTATCAAAATCAATCATCGATTACTGTGACGATGAGAAAGTTACGTGAAATTTTTGGGAAAAACAACGTTCCAACAAAACGCTCTCTTTATCGTGTAGTGAATGATTTAGAAGAAAGACGGTCTGTAGGTGATTGGTCCAAGCATAGACCACAACGTACTGTAAGATCGGCTGAAAACAATACTGCTGTTCAAGAAAGTGTTCAAAACAATCCATCAATCTCAATTCGACGCCGTGCTCAGGTGCTTGCTCTTCAAAGAACAACTTTGGCCACAATTTTTCACAAGGGTTTGCATTTGTTTCCATTTAAGATTCAGTTGACACAAGAGCTTCTTCCACAAGAGCATTTACGCCGCCGTACATATGCCAATAGGATGTTACAGCTCGCCCATGACAACCCCGATTTTCATGAAAAAATCACAATGAGTGACGAGGTACATTTTCATTTGAATAGATATGTGAATAAACGGAATAGTCGGTTCTGGGCAATGGAAAACCTTCAAATTATTCATCAGTCACCTTTGCATCCATTAAAAGTGACAGTGAAATTAATGAAATACCGCGTGAAATGTGTAAGGATGTAATGAAAAATGTGCTCAAAAGATCTCGCATTTATGAGGCTGACAGATGCGGACATTTATCTGATATTGTATTCCATACATAATTACCGACATATAAGATCCATTCTCTTTCATTTAATCAGAATTCATAAGCAAACAAAGTAGTATACCTTCCCGGCGGACACCCTGTATTACAAACTTTATGTTAAAAGTCAGAAATTTTTATTTTAATTAAAATTTTTAAAGATTTTTAAGATTGTCAAATAAAAAACATTTTGCAAACATTTACAAAAATCATTGCTATAATTACATCGTCCACATCCGAAAATTCAGGTACAGAACAGTTAAGAAATATTTTCTAGAGAAAAGAACTGCACAGAACGGCAGAGAACGGCAACGAAAAGTATAAACTAATGAGGTCTTGAGCTTCATAATTGAACAGATTAAAGGGTTCCTATATCAAACTAAATTTAGAACATCCGATATTCTGAAATTAGAAGTATTTGATTGAAGTGGAATGTTTTAACAAAACGAGCGTGCAAAAATGGATGCATATAATTTGGCACACATATTTCTTTGTAGACAAATGAAGAGACTCTTGCGACTAAAAAGTCTTTATGTAAACGCGTGGGACTTCAAAAGAGAACGTAAGAGTTGTCGCAGCGACATCACCCTCAATGTAAATCGGCTCTAATCAGCTGGAGAAGTGGGCTTAGGTCTGACGCCCTTATTTCTGAAATTCGTGAAGAATAAACGGATTTCAGGTCTACGAAGTCTGGTGTAGACTACATCAACAGCTTCGAATAATTGTCGAATAGAGACGTCTTTTATAAAAAAATTTATAAAAGATTTCGACGCTATCCAACATTTTATCCTATGCAACGCGCTTAGATGTAAGGGGATTTCCGAAAAAAACCTAGACAAGCCCACCTCTACACTAGTCTAATGCATAATATATTTAACACTTGTGAGATCTCTGAGCTTTACTTATATTTATTAGCAGATACTTGTGCCTGAAAATATTCTGGCCTAGAAAAATTAGCAACGAAATGGTCTGGGAAAATGCTGTTAAGATACCAATTGTGACTAGCATGAGACAGTGCAATTGAGCATTAACTGACTACGCTTTACGTCGACCTCCAGGTGACGTTCAAAGAAACGCTATTTTTTAGGACTCACAAGCGAGCCGAAGGAAGGGACACCCAAGAAATACATGGAGCAGGCAAGACGAAAGCGAAGCGACGTAAGTCTGCGGTAGCAGACAAGAGGAACAGTCATCTATTTATCTGTTTTTTTAAATTTGATTTACTCAAGTACCAAGTATCACTATTCCTCAGATATAACGAAACTTAAAGTTACAGAAGTCGTATTGTGCAAAGTTTGAAGAAACTGGAGCGGCAATAAAAAATCAGGATTAATAAAGATCTAAAAGTATTCTAGGATTGGAATGGCTGGCTTTCTATGCCATGGTAGTGGCTGAGAAGCAGCGGCTAGCGGAGAAACAAAAATGAAATGGAAACCTATTCTTAAATTTTATATCTGAACTAAAATCATAATTTGTTTTTATTTTCTTAGATGTGCTTTCGCAATTTAATAAAGAAATTCAAAAATATGGTTCAATACTATATTCGTGGTTGGGTCCATATCCATTCTTGGTGATTAGTGAGCCAGACTTTGTGCAAGACATTCTCACATCACGTTATTGTGTCAACAAAGGCGTCATATATAATGCATTGGATGATGGAACTGGTAAAGGATTGTTCAGTTTAAAAGGTAGGCTTGTTTTGTCAACATCCTAAATATCTCTCAAAATAATTAAATGAACGTTATAGAACCAGAATGGAGCGTTCATCGAAAATACTTAAATCCAGCATTTGGTCACCGAGTTTTGTTAAGTTTTATACCCATTTTCAATGCGAAAATAAATAAGTTACTAACAACCATAGAACAGTTGCAATCCAAGGAATCGGTCGACTTAATGAGTTTACTACAGGAATGTTCTTTGGACATGGCAACACGTAAGTTACTTACTAAAAAGTTTTTTGGACAATCTGTTATTAGTCCATACAATTTTAGAGACTACAATGGGAAAAAGCGTGTCCCAGGAGTCCTGCGAATCAAATATAAATTTGCTGTCAAATTATCACTGGTAAATTTGTAATTATAAAAAGTTTTTAAAATGTAAATTATTTAATTTTTAATTAGCGTTTTAGAAAATATGACTAATATGTGCTTCTCACCTTGGCTTAAATTTGGCTTTGTACGGTGGCTTTTGGGAATTCATGAGCCATATAATGGGGCCAAAGAGAAAATACGCAAATTTATAAGAAAAGTACATAATTTTCTTTTATTTATTTTGTTGTGGTACCTGTAACGTGCACTTTCAATTTATTTCAGCTTATTGAACAAAAACTAAAAGAAGACACCAATAATCCTGTTGGAGTAACAAAGAATGTATTCATTGATCTGGCAATAGAACTTATGAGACGTGGCAATTTTTCTTGGCAAAATGTCGAAGATGAGTCAAATGTAATCGTGTTCGGAGTAAGTAAAGTTATTAATATTTGAAGTAAATAAACCTATAAATAGACCTACAAAAATACCCGACCTAGCGGGAAAGACATAAACAGTTTGAGAGAAAATAAAATTAAGTTTTGAAAGAATTATTTTATATGACACATTATTCCAATGGAACAAGGTACAAATTAATATTAATTACACAAACGGTTTGACAAACACACACTTGCCGCAAACGAGCAAACACTCAAATAAACAACGAAAAAGGTTTGTACGAACGTAAAATTTGCACTTCTTTCGTTTGTGTGGTTTATTTGGCCCTTTAGTTTCAACTTACACGGCACAACAAAAAGCAATTAAAGCAAACAATTCTTCGTCTTCATGTTATCTTCACTTATCTCAAAATAAAAATTTCTTTGGAAAATTGAGTTTAAAGTTTCAACATTATATAGAAAACAAATTATTAGATGATCCTAATTTGCACTACTTCCAGATTCTGACCTTATCTTAGACCCGGATCACACATGTCAGGTTTGACTCGTCAAGTCTTAAGTTTTTGGGAGAAGCGGTTTTATCTCATTTTTTTTATTTTGTGATATATGTAGGTAGTGGGTAGCAATATTTACAATTGATCAAATAAATCCAAAACGCGGGAAGGTTTCGATGCCCTTTCCAATGTCATATCGAAGATCCCTAAGAGTTATTCAAACAGTAAGATCTTTTTGGCTGATTATTAAAATGTTCACAAGTCATTTTGGCTTCAACATTCGAGCCTCGCAACAAACTTGCGCATTTAGTGAATGGACCAACACAATACTCACGTCCTTTTTTACCACACAGCTGCACAAGTATGAAGTAGAGATGAGATTGTGAGTAACTTTTCACTTACGCTCACGATGAAAAAAATTGTACGCATGCACGCTCATAGTCGACCTCATATTTTTGGCTTACGTTCATGCACCCTCTCGCGAGTGGAAAAAAGTTGGCCATATGCACGACAACAACAAAAAAAATTATATTAAAAAATGCACAATAAAGCGAAAAAAATCAGGAAACAATGACGCTACAAAGCTACTCACTCACGCTCAATTTTTTTATATTCACGTCCATGCACGCGCACTTAATTATAACAAAAAACTAATTATGATAAAGTGTCATCATGCGTGTATAGGAATTATTCAATTTCACCTGAGTGGTGGGCATCTCTAGTATGAAGTGAGTCACAGAGTCTCACAAAAAACTACAGAACGACTAAAACATAAATACGAAAATGCTCGTTTGGTCGACCTCTATGCCTTTTAAACAAAATTATTGTACAAAGATGACCAATATTTTGAATGTTTAAATATTTTTTTTTTACTTTTGTAAGTAATTAGTCGAACTTATATTTGTATATATTGAAGCGAATTGTTTTGCTCAAGTTCAAACCCGAAAATTTCTAAAAATTATAAAAAAAGAAATGGGTAAACCTGAATTTGAGCTTGAGCCAAACAATTCCTTTCAATATATTTTTTTAGTAATCATATTTTATGGTCCCCCAAACAAACATTTTCCATTTAATATCCATAATTTTTTATATATAACGCTACGAATACATCAGATCATGTGGTTCTGGTAGCGCTCTTCTACAGATAAATATTTAGGGCCACATACTGATAAAAGAAACGCTTAACGTTAACAAATTTTTAATGAATTTTTTTTTAAATGAATCTAATTTATGTCGAGCTATAGGTAAATTTTTTATAAAAAACGTTTATAAAATTTTATTAGTTAACCGATATTTCGCCACTTCCTTGTGTGGCTTCTTCAGGGAAATATAAAAATTAAAAAAAAAATTTTACAATAATCAAAAAACAAAAAATACAAAAAATTGTCAAAATTAAAATATCAAAAAATGAACAACTTAATAAATACATATGTACACAAAAATAGAATATTATAATAACCAAATATTCAAATTCCCGTTTCCGTTCTTACATATGTAATAAATATCTATATGCATGAGCAACACTAGCTGTATCTGCTTTAAAATTAATTCTATTTCCCATTGGAACATTAATAATTTGTAGCATCTCTAACATATATCGGCGTTTGTAGTTATTTTCCGTATTTAAAACTGCTACATTACTAAAATCAGGATTGTGATTAAAATTAACACAATGTGATACTAATGCTGTCTTTTGTGAAGAAATGTTATTTCTGTATTTTTGATCTGATCTATGACCAGCTAATCTAGTTTTTAATTTATTCTTAGTTGTACCTCCATATACTTTACCACAATTTCTCCTATCATTGCCACCACATGGTATCTGGTAAACTAAATTAGACCTCTCTAATGTTTCTATTCTATCTTTTGTCTTACTGAAATATCGGTTAACTAATAATATTTTATAAACGTTTTTTACAAAAAAAATTTACCTATAGCTCAAGATAAATTAGATTCATTTAAAATATTCAGTAGATATTTATTATATAAGAACGGAAACGGAAATCGAATATTTGGTTTTTATAATAATCTATTTTTGTGTACATACGTATTTATTGAGTTGTTCTTTTTTTGATATTTTAATTTTGGCAATATTTTGTATTTTTTGTTTAAAAAGTTTTTATATTTACCTGAAGAAGCCACACAAGGAAGTGGCGAAATATCGGTTAACTAATAAAATTTTATAAACGTTTTTATAAAAAATTGACCTGTAGCTCGAGATAAATTAGATTCATTTAAAAAACAAAAGGTCGAAAAAATATATAAGAGTATTTATTTTGTTATTTGAATTTTTTCCATTATAAAATTTATCAACGCTAACCGTGACGTTTATTAACCTCTTTTATGGATCTTATATGAAAAAAAGGATTAATTTTTGAACACATTTCATCTCATTTGAAGGCTTTTGAAACTACAGCCAATACGATTGGCTACACTATAATGCTGCTGGCCATGTTTCCCGAATACCAGCAGAAGGCATTTGAAGAACTTCTTTCGATATTCCCCGATCAAGGAGATTTTGATGTAACTTACAGTAATACTCAAGATATGATTTATATGGATATGATTCTTAACGAGACGATGCGAATAATGGCTCCGGTGCCAATTGTCTGCCGGCAGACATCTCAGGAAGTAAAGCTTTCAAACGGTATTATTTTACCACAGGGAGTGCAAATAGCAATAGATATTTTTCACATGCATCGACGAAAGGACATATGGGGACCGGAGGCACATTTATTTAATCCAAACAATTTTTTACCATCTAATTTGGAAGACAAACATCCATATGCGTTTATACCCTTCACCAAGGGCATAAGAAATTGCATCGGTAAGAAGTTAAGTTAAGTTTAAATTATTCGTTAATAAATTTGTTGTTTATTTGTTGAAGGTTGGCGATACGCTTTAATATCGACGAAGCTATC
This sequence comes from Gymnocheta viridis, assembly GCA_956483585.1. Classification (NCBI taxonomy): domain Eukaryota; kingdom Metazoa; phylum Arthropoda; class Insecta; order Diptera; family Tachinidae; genus Gymnocheta; species Gymnocheta viridis. The sequence continues at coordinate 33,747,607 of OY101442.1, read as the reverse complement.
CTTAGCCAAATTATTAAGAAATTATAGATTTACAACCACCTTTAAGTATGAGGACTTGGAATTTGTCGAAGATATTACTCTGAAATTGAAAAACGTTCCATTATTAAGCATACAAAGAAGGAATTTTAACAACTATTAGAGTACAAATTAGCTTATTACTTGCAACTATATAAGAAAAATAAAATAAAAAGAAAATAAACAATGTAATTAATTAAAAAAAAACAATTGAAATCCTTCTTCCTTTTAGTCGTAGTAATTTTTATTTTGTGTGAGAGTCATGGACTAGAAATACACAACAATTGTATTCCTCTCTGTCTGAATATTAACATTTGTTATATGTTGTAACACAGTTTTATTTTTGGGTATATGTCTGGCTGTTCCGGATTTTCACAAAGGTTGGCTTCATTTACAAGCAAAATACGAAGATATTCGGTGGCTTTATTATTGATTGAATTTGAAAAATAAGGCCAAAGTCCTATTCAAAATCTTCGGTCATTAAAAGTATTCACTCATAATTCACACTCAATTCAAGATTGTTAATTTTCAACATACGATGATTATCTATAATTTTTTAAAACTTTTTCGAACCAGTGTTCCGGTTCAGTGTGTAAGTTCGACGAAAAGCTATCTTCGGATAATGTTCGGCATTTGTTTGTATGTACGCAAAAATGAAACCGTGCAAAATAATAAAGTACAACGTTTTTAAATAAAAGGTTTAGCTGTGTGTTAATTTTGTTAAATATTAAATAAATAAATCTGAAAAATAAACATAGTTTTTATTCAATAAAAACCAAAGTGCTGACTTAACTTCGGGTTCGATCTAAAAAATCTATAAAAGTTCGAAAGATAACGAACTCTTTTTCAAGTACCAAATATAAAAATGTGCAAACAAAATCACAAATTTGCATTATGATCATTTACCATTATTTGGCAAACTGATCAGAAACAAAGAAAATAAGTAAAATTCATGAATAGATATTAGAGTATCCACTCGATTAATCGTTTAATATTAGGGGCGTTACGGAATATTTATGAAACTGCTATATTTTTCTCAATTTTAAACTTTAGTGGAATAGAACTTCTAGGGAACAAAAGGGAACAAGAAATGTATACCACCCGGAGAAAGGTGAAAGTGTCCTCTTTACCGCTATATATACTTTTGCACCCGTGACGAGCCGTGTGTAGAACACTTTTTTCATTTTAATGAAATTACTCCAAAGTACTCGTATACAATGGTGTATATAATTTTCACTTTTTTGCCTAAAAGTTTATGTTTTTTACTTTAGACTACGTAAAACTAAAAAAATTAAATATAATACCTGCGAAAGGGTTTAATGGCTTTGTTTTGGTCAGCCAAAAATTGGTAATAAAATTATCACAAATTATCACAAAATTCTGCAGTAAACATATGATCTGTTTCTAAATTTACCTGTTATCAAATGTTAGGGTCAACCAAAGTCATAAGCAATTTTATAACAATAATCGGGACATTAAACCACTAAAAATAAAAAACCAACCCAACAACAACAACAAATATTGGCGAGATACTAATCAGTTTTACCTGATATTAAGGTCTGGACAACATGTGCAGTTTTGTGCAATTTAAGCACTACCTGCTATGAAATTAAAGATCAATGTGTGAATAACATGTATCTAAAAATGTATAAAACTACGGATACGATAAGGGATTACTCAGTAATAAGTTAATCCTCTAGGTGTACGGGTAAAACATAACAGACGCAAATAAAAATATTCAGAAAAATATGGAGAGCTTCAGTTATAAAGAACTGGCGGAAGAGTATTTTAGAAACAAAAACCAGGAAGATGTTCTTAGTTACGTTACAATAAAATTAATCTTAAATTCGTGTAGCACCGAAATGCAAGAGCAATTATATAATTTCGTCAAAGCACTAAAAAAACGCTACAAAGAAGTTAGCTACAGTAAACAAAACTTTCAAAAAAGAAACTCATGATGCCATTAACAAAGAAGTTAGTGATATTAAGGCCCAAATTGCAACACTACAGCCATTACAATTACAGTTAGATGGGCAGCAAATTGAAGTAAGCTACCAATTAGTGCTGACAATGATAGATGGAAAAGTATGTCAGGCTTTGACTAACACGAATGCTGCATCCAGCTGCATTATATGCCAAGCAATATCAACCCAATTAAACCAAGTCCCGACAAAATCATTAGATATTACCGATGCATATGAATTTGGATTATCACCACTACATGCAAGAATACGACTTATGGAACACATACTAAAAATCATTTATGATTTGGATTTCGGGTCTTCAGGATCAATAAGAAACAACGAAACCAACAAAGATTTAAGAAGTTCAAAAAAGAAACATGTTCAAGATGAATATCGCAAATTTGGATTGATTATAGATCAGCCAAAACAAGGGTCAGGCAATACAAATGATGGCAATACCGCAAGAAGATTCTTTTCAGATCCAGAAACAGCATCTGAAATAACAGGAGTGGATTTAAACCTCATTTTCAGATTTAAAATAATCCTAGAAGTACTTGCGTGCAATGAAGAAATTGACTCTAGAAAATTTGGAGATTATGCAAAGGAAAATGCAAAAATATATACAACCAACTACCCATGGAGAAATATGTCTGCAACAGTTCACAAAATCCTTTATCATGGAGAAGATGTCATTAAATATCATTTGGTGCCACTTCGAGATCTATCAGAGGAGGCTCAGGAAAAAAGGAACAAGGATTACAGATTTTATAGAGACCACAATACTAGAAAAATTTCACGAAATTAAAAAAATGAAGATCTATTTAATATATTATTGGCAACGTCAGATCCGTTTATCTCCAGTATTCGAAATCAATGAAAAGTGGAACATCGGGATTTAGATGAAGAAGCCAAAAAACTACTAAAGAACAGAGATAGCACAGAACAAAATATGGAATATTTGCAATCAATATTTGAGTCAAACGAATAATAATTATAATTGCCTTTCATTGTTATTTAAGTACGAAAAACATAGTATTAGTAAAAAATAATAATAAACAGAACCTACCATTGTTGCAAATGCTATTAAAATTTATTGCAGTTTTTATTTTTAAAATGTTTTTAAAATTATCAAATTTGACAGCAAAAAATAATACATTTTTCTGTAGTAATAGCAATATTTTTAGATAATATTATTAACGTTTTTTTTAAGTGTAACCATTCTTTGAGTGTAAACAAATTTGCAAATTTGTCAGCAACAAATTTTTAATTTTTCTGTAATAGCAAAATCTCCAGTTGATTTTACTATTTTTTTCAGTGTAAAATTTTTTTTAAGTGTAACATTAAAAAAATTCCATTATTACAAAAAATATTTATAATTATTATTAATTTCCAAATATTAAATTTTTTAATAAATAAAAAAATAATAAACCCATATTTCACTCTAAAAGTTAAAAAAATTCAAAAGTTCAACTTTGACCTAGAATTCCTTAAAAAGTCCTCAATCAATTTTAATGTAATTTAAACTGAGTGAAGCTGAACTAAATATCTATCCAATAAAATAAAAATTACTTCAAAATTTTGATCGGTTCAAAAGTTACAGAATTTTGGCCAATGAAAAACGATTTTCAGCCACTGTGGGACGTAGAGCATTCACTATAGTCATCATGTAGAATTTTCATTACAATTCTAGTTAAATCAAAGGGATATTATATGTGTATATATAATATTAAGATTCTTATTGAATCAACAATGTATTGAAAGCACTGCATTTTTTTAAAAATGTGTTTGCTGTTGCCGTTTTAAAAAACTTTGCAAAACTACTCGTTTCCTTGTAAGCGAAACCGGTGAGCACAAAAATCCATTAAATGCATTCTTTGAATATGAAAACCATTACAATGATTGGGGTCGCTTCAATGCTTCGACAAACTTCTAGTAGGAGGTTTGTCCTCATAAGTTCTATATGGTGTAAAAAAATTTTGCAATTATCTGTAGTTTAAATAAAATCAAGAAGATGAATAGAATATGGCTAATTGCAATGTGTATGCAAAACAACGTATCGCAAAGATCTTGAAATGATAAAAAATAAATTACTACTATTATTATTATAACAACAGTAATAAAAAAATAAAAAAAAAACAGAAAATACAATAATTCCTTCAATTTAATTTCGTACGTGTTGTGATGTGATGAAGCGAAAACCCATTAATTTGGTCTATTAAAATATTCATGCAAATTTGGCAAACACGCATGATTTTAGTTGTATCTCATATTTTTTAAATTTTAAATCGCATATAAAAATCAGTCAAAAGAAACTTTATAAAACAGTTTGAAAAGTGCGCAATATTAACAACGTTCAAATATGAATATTTCGTATCTAATTGTTTGTCTAATACTCGTTCTTTGGATATATTGGCTTTGGTCACGGAGAAAGTTTTATGCGTTAATTTTGAAAATTCCGGGCCCGTTAGGTTATCCTTTTATCGGCATGGGAATTCATTTAAGGCGTAGAGAAGGTGTGTTTAATATTATATGAATCCTAAGTAATCGAATGTGAAAAAGTGTCTACAAATATTCAATATTTGAAAAAAAGTAAAACTTGTGGAATTGACATTTTGGAAAGACACCAATATTTGTATTGGTTTTTTCATAGGCGGATAACTTTGAAATGAAATTAAACATTGGAAATTGGATTTATTTAAGAGATAATTTTATGGGCTTATTATTTTGGAAATGTGGCCGCCGCGTCTGCTGTGTATTTGCTGAAATCTTGATTTCGAATTTTCATATATCTTTTTCAGTAATTCAGTTGGTGTTTGGCTTAGCATGTTACGCCGTTTTACTTCTATATAATTGAGATAAAACACATTCATGTACCAATAATTATTTTTGAAGTGATGTACGAGTATATCAACGAATTCACCGGTGCATAAATGGTGATGTTTCAATTATGGCCTGTGGATTAACTTAACTTCAACTGAGAATATTCTGCAATTTAACAAAGACTAAAGGCAGAATTAGTTTGTTTGTTCGTTCTGTTCTGTTATATTAAATTAAAAAAAATAACTAACATAATTTTTTTTAATTAATAGAAAAGGCTATAGCCTTTTCTTTTTGAGCGTTACTGATACGCCAATAAAAAAAGACATGTGGCACTCGAGAAGTGCCGAGGCAAAGCTATTACATAGCATTTTGTTTTCAATAAAATGTATTAAATTAAAAAAAAATAACTAACATAATTTTTTTAATTAATAGAAAAGGCTATTATACCCTTTTCTTTTTGAGCGTTACTGATACGCCAATAAAAAAAGACATGTGGCACTCGAGAAGTGCCGAGGCAAAGCTATTACATAGCATTTTGTTTTCAATAAAATGTATTAAATTAAAAAAAAATAACTAACATAATTTTTTTTAATTAATAGAAAAGGCTATAGCCTTTTCTTTTTGAGCGTTACTGATACGCCAATAAAAAAAGACATGTGGCACTCGAGAAGTGCCGAGGCAAAGCTATTACATAACATTTTGTTTTCAATAAAATGTATTAAATTAAAAAAAAATAACTAACATAATTTTTTTTAATTAATAGAAAAGGCTATAGCCTTTTCTTTTTGAGCGTTACTGATACGCCAATAAAAAAAGACATGTGGCACTCGAGAACTGCCGAGGCAAAGCTATTACATAGCATTTTGTTTTCAATAAAATGTATTAAATTAAAAAAAAATAACTAACATAATTTTTTTTAATTAATAGAAAAGGCTATAGCCTTTTCTTTTTGAGCGTTACTGATACGCCAATAAAAAAAGACATGTGGCACTCGAGAACTGCCGAGGCAAAGCTATTACATAGCATTTTGTTTTCAATAAAATGTATTAAATTAAAAAAAAATAACTAACATAATTTTTTTTAATTAATAGAAAAGGCTATAGCCTTTTCTTTTTGAGCGTTACTGATACGCCAATAAAAAAAGACATGTGGCACTCGAGAACTGCCGAGGCAAAGCTATTACATAGCATTTTGTTTTTAATAAAATGTATTAAATTAAAAAAAAAAATAACTAACATAATTTTTTTTAATTAATAGAAAAGGCTGTAGCTTTTTCTTTTTGAGCGTTACCGATACGCCAATAAAAAAAGACATGTGGCACTCGAGAACTGCCGAGGTAAAGCTATTACATAGCATTTTGTTTTCAATAAAATGTATTAAATTAAAAAAAAAAAATAACTAACATAATTTTTTTTAATTAATAGAAAAGGCTATACCCTTTTCTTTTTGAGCGTTACCGATACGCCAATAAAAAAAGACATGTGGCACTCGAGAACTGCCGAGGCAAAGCTATTACATAGCATTTTGTTTTCAATAAAATGTATTAAATTAAAAAAAAATAACTAACATAATTTTTTTTAATTAATAGAAAAGGCTATACCCTTTTCTTTTTGAGCGTTACTGATACGCCAATAAAAAAAGACATGTGTCACTCGAGAACTGCCGAGGCAAAGCTATTACATAGCATTTTGTTTTCAATAAAATGTATTAAATTAAAAAAAAATAACTAACATAATTTTTTTTAATTAATAGAAAAGGCTATACCCTTTTCTTTTTGAGCGTTACTGATACGCCAATAAAAAAAGACATGTGGCACTCGAGAACTGCCGAGGCAAAGCTATTACATAGCATTTTGTTTTCAATAAAATGTATTAAATTAAAAAAAAAATAACTAACATAATTTTTTTTTAATTAATAGAAAAGGCTATAGCCTTTTCTTTTTGAGCGTTACTGATACGCCAATAAAAAAGGACATGTGGCACTCGAGAACTGCCGAGGCAAAGCTATTACATAGCATTTTGTTTTCAATAAAATGTATTAAATTAAAAAAAAATAACTAACATAATTTTTTTTAATTAATAGAAAAGGCTATACCCTTTTCTTTTTGAGCGTTACTGATACGCCAATAAAAAAAGACATGTGGCACTCGAGAACTGCCGAGGCAAAGCTATTACATAGCATTTTGTTTTCAATAAAATGTATTAAATTAAAAAAAAATAACTAACATAATTTTTTTTAATTAATAGAAAAGGCTATACCCTTTTCTTTTTGAGCGTTACTGATACGCCAATAAAAAAAGACATGTGGCACTCGAGAACTGCCGAGGCAAAGCTATTACATAGCATTTTGTTTTCAATAAAATGTATTAAATTAAAAAAAAATAACTAACATAATTTTTTTTAATTAATAGAAAAGGCTATACCCTTTTCTTTTTGAGCGTTACTGATACGCCAATAAAAAAAGACATGTGGCACTCGAGAACTGCCGAGGCAAAGCTATTACATAGCATTTTGTTTTCAATAAAATGTATTAAATTAAAAAAAAATAACTAACATAATTTTTTTTAATTAATAGAAAAGGCTATACCCTTTTCTTTTTGAGCGTTACTGATACGCCAATAAAAAAAGACATGTGGCACTCGAGAACTGCCGAGGCAAAGCTATTACATAGCATTTTGTTTTCAATAAAATGTATTAAATTAAAAAAAAATAACTAACATAATTTTTTTTAATTAATAGAAAAGGCTATACCCTTTTCTTTTTGAGCGTTACTGATACGCCAATAAAAAAAGACATGTGGCACTCGAGAACTGCCGAGGCAAAGCTATTACATAGCATTTTGTTTTCAATAAAATGTATTAAATTAAAAAAAAATAACTAACATAATTTTTTTTAATTAATAGAAAAGGCTATACCCTTTTCTTTTTGAGCGTTACTGATACGCCAATAAAAAAAGACATGTGGCACTCGAGAACTGCCGAGGCAAAGCTATTACATAGCATTTTGTTTTCAATAAAATGTATTAAATTAAAAAAAAAATAACTAACATAATTTTTTTTTAATTAATAGAAAAGGCTATAGCCTTTTCTTTTTGAGCGTTACTGATACGCCAATAAAAAAGGACATGTGGCACTCGAGAACTGCCGAGGCAAAGCTATTACATAGCATTTTGTTTTCAATAAAATGTATTAAATTAAAAAAAAATAACTAACATAATTTTTTTTAATTAATAGAAAAGGCTATACCCTTTTCTTTTTGAGCGTTACTGATACGCCAATAAAAAAAGACATGTGGCACTCGAGAACTGCCGAGGCAAAGCTATTACATAGCATTTTGTTTTCAATAAAATGTATTAAATTAAAAAAAAATAACTAACATAATTTTTTTTAATTAATAGAAAAGGCTATACCCTTTTCTTTTTGAGCGTTACTGATACGCCAATAAAAAAAGACATGTGGCACTCGAGAACTGCCGAGGCAAAGCTATTACATAGCATTTTGTTTTCAATAAAATGTATTAAATTAAAAAAAAATAACTAACATAATTTTTTTTAATTAATAGAAAAGGCTATAGCCTTTTCTTTTTGAGCTTTACTGATACGCCAATAAAAAAAGACATGTGGCACTCGAGAACTGCCGAGGCAAAGCTATTACATAGCATTTTGTTTTCAATAAAATGTATTAAATTAAAAAAAAATAACTAACATAATTTTTTTTAATTAATAGAAAAGGCTATAGCCTTTTCTTTTTGAGCGTTACTGATACGCCAATAAAAAAAGACATGAGGCACTCGAGAACTGCCGAGGCAAAGCTATTACATAGCATTTTGTTTTCAATAAAATGTATTAAATTAAAAAAAAAATAACTAACATAATTTTTTTAATTAATAGAAAAGGCTGTAGCTTTTTCTTTTTGAGCTTTACCGATACGCCAATAAAAAAAGACATGTGGCACTCGAGAACTGCCGAGGCAAAGCTATTACATAGCATTTTGTTTTCAATAAAATGTATTAAATTAAAAAAAAAATAACTAACATAATTTTTTTTAATTAATAGAAAAGGCTATAGCCTTTTCTTTTTGAGCGTTACTGATACGCCAATAAAAAAAGACATGTGGCACTCGAGAACTGCCGAGGCAAAGCTATTACATAGCATTTTGTTTTCAATAAAATGTATTAAATTAAAAAAAAATAACTAACATAATTTTTTTTAATTAATAGAAAAGGCTATAGCCTTTTCTTTTTGAGCGTTACTGATACGCCAATAAAAAAAGACATGTGGCACTCGAGAACTGCCGAGGCAAAGCTATTACATAGCATTTTGTTTTCAATAAAATGTATTAAATTAAAAAAAAATAACTAACATAATTTTTTTTAATTAATAGAAAAGGCTATAGCCTTTTCTTTTTGAGCTTTACTGATACGCCAATAAAAAAAGACATGTGGCACTCGAGAACTGCCGAGGCAAAGCTATTACATAGCATTTTGTTTTCAATAAAATGTATTAAATTAAAAAAAAAATAACTAACATAATTTTTTTTAATTAATAGAAAAGGCTGTAGCCTTTTCTTTTTGAGCGTTACCGATACGCCAATAAAAAAAGACATGTGGCACTCGAGAACTGCCGAGGCAAAGCTATTACATAGCATTTTGTTTTCAATAAAATGTATTACATTAAAAAAAAAATAACTCACATAATTTTTTTTTAATTAATAGAAAAGGCTATAGCCTTTTCTTTTTGAGCGTTACTGATACGCCAATAAAAAAAGACATGTGGCACTCGAGAACTGCCGAGGCAAAGCTATTACATAGCATTTTGTTTTCAATAAAATGTATTACATTAAAAAAAAAAATAACTCACATAATTTTTTTTAATTAATAGAAAAGGCTATAGCCTTTTCTTTTTGAGCGTTACTGATACGCCAATAAAAAAAGACATGTGGCACTCGAGAACTGCCGAGGCAAAGCTATTACATAGCATTTTGTTTTCAATAAAATGTATTACATTAAAAAAAAAATAACTCACATAATTTTTTTTAATTAATAGAAAAGGCTATAGCCTTTTCTTTTTGAGCGTTACTGATACGCCAATAAAAAAAGACATGTGGCACTCGAGAACTGCCGAGGCAAAGCTATTACATAGCATTTTGTTTTCAATAAAATGTATTAAATTAAAAAAAAATAACTAACATAATTTTTTTTAATTAATAGAAAAGGCTATACCCTTTTCTTTTTGAGCGTTACTGATACGCCAATAAAAAAAGACATGTGGCACTCGAGAACTGCCGAGGCAAAGCTATTACATAGCATTTTGTTTTCAATAAAATGTATTAAATTAAAAAAAAATAACTAACATAATTTTTTTTAATTAATAGAAAAGGCTATATAGCCTTTTCTTTTTGAGCGTTACTGATACGCCAATAAAAAAAGACATGTGGCACTCGAGAACTGCCGAGGCAAAGCTATTACATAGCATTTTGTTTTCAATAAAATGTATTAAATTAAAAAAAAATAACTAACATAATTTTTTTTAATTAATAGAAAAGGCTGTAGCTTTTTCTTTTTGAGCGTTACCGATACGCCAATAAAAAAAGACATGTGGCACTCGAGAACTGCCGAGGTAAAGCTATTACATAGCATTTTGTTTTCAATAAAATGTATTAAATTAAAAAAAAAAATAACTAACATAATTTTTTTTAATTAATAGAAAAGGCTATACCCTTTTCTTTTTGAGCGTTACCGATACGCCAATAAAAAAAGACATGTGGCACTCGAGAACTGCCGAGGCAAAGCTATTACATAGCATTTTGTTTTCAATAAAATGTATTAAATTAAAAAAAAATAACTAACATAATTTTTTTTAATTAATAGAAAAGGCTATACCCTTTTCTTTTTGAGCGTTACTGATACGCCAATAAAAAAAGACATGTGTCACTCGAGAACTGCCGAGGCATAGCTATTACATAGCATTTTGTTTTCAATAAAATGTATTAAATTAAAAAAAAATAACTAACATAATTTTTTTTAATTAATAGAAAAGGCTATACCCTTTTCTTTTTGAGCGTTACTGATACGCCAATAAAAAAAGACATGTGGCACTCGAGAACTGCCGAGGCAAAGCTATTACATAGCATTTTGTTTTCAATAAAATGTATTAAATTAAAAAAAAAATAACTAACATAATTTTTTTTTAATTAATAGAAAAGGCTATAGCCTTTTCTTTTTGAGCGTTACTGATACGCCAATAAAAAAGGACATGTGGCACTCGAGAACTGCCGAGGCAAAGCTATTACATAGCATTTTGTTTTCAATAAAATGTATTAAATTAAAAAAAAATAACTAACATAATTTTTTTTAATTAATAGAAAAGGCTATACCCTTTTCTTTTTGAGCGTTACTGATACGCCAATAAAAAAAGACATGTGGCACTCGAGAACTGCCGAGGCAAAGCTATTACATAGCATTTTGTTTTCAATAAAATGTATTAAATTAAAAAAAAAATAACTAACATAATTTTTTTTAATTAATAGAAAAGGCTATAGCTTTTTCTTTTTGAGCGTTACCGATACGCCAATAAAAAAAGACATGTGGCACTCGAGAACTGCCGAGGCAAAGCTATTACATAGCATTTTGTTTTCAATAAAATGTATTAAATTAAAAAAAAATAACTAACATAATTTTTTTTAATTAATAGAAAAGGCTATAGCCTTTTCTCTTTGAGCGTTACTGATACGCCAATAAAAAAAGACATGTGGCACTCGAGAACTGCCGAGGCAAAGCTATTACATAGCATTTTGTTTTCAATAAAATGTATTAAATTAAAAAAAAATAACTAACATATTTTTTTTTAATTAATAGAAAAGGCTGTAGCTTTTTCTTTTTGAGCGTTACTGATACGCCAATAAAAAAAGATATGTGGCACTCGAGAACTGCCGAGGCAAAGCTATTACATAGCATTTTGTTTTCAATAAAATGTATTAAATTAAAAAAAAATAACTAACATAATTTTTTTTAATTAATAGAAAAGGCTATAGCCTTTTCTTTTTGAGCGTTACTGATACGCCAATAAAAAAAGACATGAGGCACTCGAGAACTGCCGAGGCAAAGCTATTACATAGCATTTTGTTTTCAATAAAATGTATTAAATTAAAAAAAAATAACTAACATAATTTTTTTAATTAATAGAAAAGGCTGTAGCTTTTTCTTTTTGAGCTTTACCGATACGCCAATAAAAAAAGACATGTGGCACTCGAGAACTGCCGAGGCAAAGCTATTACATAGCATTTTGTTTTCAATAAAATGTATTAAATTAAAAAAAAAATAACTAACATAATTTTTTTTAATTAATAGAAAAGGCTATAGCCTTTTCTTTTTGAGCGTTACTGATACGCCAATAAAAAAAGACATGTGGCACTCGAGAACTGCCGAGGCAAAGCTATTACATAGCATTTTGTTTTCAATAAAATGTATTAAATTAAAAAAAAATAACTAACATAATTTTTTTTAATTAATAGAAAAGGCTATAGCCTTTTCTTTTTGAGCGTTACTGATACGCCAATAAAAAAAGACATGTGGCACTCGAGAACTGCCGAGGCAAAGCTATTACATAGCATTTTGTTTTCAATAAAATGTATTAAATTAAAAAAAAATAACTAACATAATTTTTTTTAATTAATAGAAAAGGCTATAGCCTTTTCTTTTTGAGCTTTACTGATACGCCAATAAAAAAAGACATGTGGCACTCGAGAACTGCCGAGGCAAAGCTATTACATAGCATTTTGTTTTCAATAAAATGTATTAAATTAAAAAAAAAATAACTAACATAATTTTTTTTAATTAATAGAAAAGGCTGTAGCCTTTTCTTTTTGAGCGTTACCGATACGCCAATAAAAAAAGACATGTGGCACTCGAGAACTGCCGAGGCAAAGCTATTACATAGCATTTTGTTTTCAATAAAATGTATTACATTAAAAAAAAATAACTCACATAATTTTTTTTTAATTAATAGAAAAGGCTATAGCCTTTTCTTTTTGAGCGTTACTGATACGCCAATAAAAAAAGACATGTGGCACTCGAGAACTGCCGAGGCAAAGCTATTACATAGCATTTTGTTTTCAATAAAATGTATTACATTAAAAAAAAAAATAACTCACATAATTTTTTTTAATTAATAGAAAAGGCTATAGCCTTTTCTTTTTGAGCGTTACTGATACGCCAATAAAAAAAGACATGTGGCACTCGAGAACTGCCGAGGCAAAGCTATTACATAGCATTTTGTTTTCAATAAAATGTATTACATTAAAAAAAAAATAACTCACATAATTTTTTTTAATTAATAGAAAAGGCTATAGCCTTTTCTTTTTGAGCGTTACTGATACGCCAATAAAAAAAGACATGTGGCACTCGAGAACTGCCGAGGCAAAGCTATTACATAGCATTTTGTTTTCAATAAAATGTATTAAATTAAAAAAAAATAACTAACATAATTTTTTTTAATTAATAGAAAAGGCTATACCCTTTTCTTTTTGAGCGTTACTGATACGCCAATAAAAAAAGACATGTGGCACTCGAGAACTGCCGAGGCAAAGCTATTACATAGCATTTTGTTTTCAATAAAATGTATTAAATTAAAAAAAAATAACTAACATAATTTTTTTTAATTAATAGAAAAGGCTATATAGCCTTTTCTTTTTGAGCGTTACTGATACGCCAATAAAAAAAGACATGTGGCACTCGAGAACTGCCGAGGCAAAGCTATTACATAGCATTTTGTTTTCAATAAAATGTATTAAATTAAAAAAAAATAACTAACATAATTTTTTTTAATTAATAGAAAAGGCTATACCCTTTTCTTTTTGAGCGTTCTGATACGCCAATAAAAAAAGACATGTGGCACTCGAGAACTGCCGAGGCAAAGCTATTACATAGCATTTTGTTTTCAATAAAATGTATTAAATTAAAAAAAAAAAAACTAACATAATTTTTTTTAATTAATAGAAAAGGCTATAGCCTTTTCTTTTTGAGCGTTACTGATACGCCAATAAAAAAAGACATGTGGCACTCGAGAACTGCCGAGGCAAAGCTATTACATAGCATTTTGTTTTCAATAAAATGTATTAAATTAAAAAAAAATAACTAACATAATTTTTTTTAATTAATAGAAAAGGCTATAGCCTTTTCTTTTTGAGCGTTACTGATACGCCAATAAAAAAAGACATGTGGCACTCGAGAACTGCCGAGGCAAAGCTATTACATAGCATTTTGTTTTCAATAAAATGTATTAAATTAAAAAAAAATAACTAACATAATTTTTTTTAATTAATAGAAAAGGCTATACCCTTTTCTTTTTGAGCGTTATTGATACGCCAATAAAAAAAGACATGTGGCACTCGAGAACTGCCGAGGCAAAGCTATTAAAAAAAATTTAAAAAAAATAACTAACATAATTTTTTTTAATTAATAGAAAAGGCTGTAGCCTTTTCTTTTTGAGCGTTACCGATACGCCAATAAAAAAAGACATGTGGCACTCGAGAACTGCCGAGGCAAAGCTATTACATAGCATTTTGTTTTCAATAAAATGTATTACATTAAAAAAAAAATAACTCACATAATTTTTTTTTAATTAATAGAAAAGGCTATAGCCTTTTCTTTTTGAGCGTTACTGATACGCCAATAAAAAAAGACATGTGGCACTCGAGAACTGCCGAGGCAAAGCTATTACATAGCATTTTGTTTTCAATAAAATGTATTACATTAAAAAAAAAAATAACTCACATAATTTTTTTTAATTAATAGAAAAGGCTATAGCCTTTTCTTTTTGAGCGTTACTGATACGCCAATAAAAAAAGACATGTGGCACTCGAGAACTGCCGAGGCAAAGCTATTACATAGCATTTTGTTTTCAATAAAATGTATTACATTAAAAAAAAAATAACTCACATAATTTTTTTTAATTAATAGAAAAGGCTATAGCCTTTTCTTTTTGAGCGTTACTGATACGCCAATAAAAAAAGACATGTGGCACTCGAGAACTGCCGAGGCAAAGCTATTACATAGCATTTTGTTTTCAATAAAATGTATTAAATTAAAAAAAAATAACTAACATAATTTTTTTTAATTAATAGAAAAGGCTATACCCTTTTCTTTTTGAGCGTTACTGATACGCCAATAAAAAAAGACATGTGGCACTCGAGAACTGCCGAGGCAAAGCTATTACATAGCATTTTGTTTTCAATAAAATGTATTAAATTAAAAAAAAATAACTAACATAATTTTTTTTAATTAATAGAAAAGGCTATATAGCCTTTTCTTTTTGAGCGTTACTGATACGCCAATAAAAAAAGACATGTGGCACTCGAGAACTGCCGAGGCAAAGCTATTACATAGCATTTTGTTTTCAATAAAATGTATTAAATTAAAAAAAAATAACTAACATAATTTTTTTTAATTAATAGAAAAGGCTATACCCTTTTCTTTTTGAGCGTTCTGATACGCCAATAAAAAAAGACATGTGGCACTCGAGAACTGCCGAGGCAAAGCTATTACATAGCATTTTGTTTTCAATAAAATGTATTAAATTAAAAAAAAAAAACTAACATAATTTTTTTTAATTAATAGAAAAGGCTATAGCCTTTTCTTTTTGAGCGTTACTGATACGCCAATAAAAAAAGACATGTGGCACTCGAGAACTGCCGAGGCAAAGCTATTACATAGCATTTTGTTTTCAATAAAATGTATTAAATTAAAAAAAAATAACTAACATAATTTTTTTTAATTAATAGAAAAGGCTATAGCCTTTTCTTTTTGAGCGTTACTGATACGCCAATAAAAAAAGACATGTGGCACTCGAGAACTGCCGAGGCAAAGCTATTACATAGCATTTTGTTTTCAATAAAATGTATTAAATTAAAAAAAAATAACTAACATAATTTTTTTTAATTAATAGAAAAGGCTATACCCTTTTCTTTTTGAGCGTTACTGATACGCCAATAAAAAAAGACATGTGGCACTCGAGAACTGCCGAGGCAAAGCTATTACATAGCATTTTGTTTTCAATAAAATGTATTAAATTAAAAAAAATAACTAACATAATTTTTTTTAATTAATAGAAAAGGCTATAGCCTTTTCTTTTTGAGCGTTACTGATACGCCAATAAAAAAAGACATGTGGCACTCGAGAACTGCCGAGGCAAAGCTATTACATAGCATTTTGTTTTCAATAAAATGTATTAAATTAAAAAAAAATAACTAACATAATTTTTTTTAATTAATAGAAAAGGCTATACCCTTTTCTTTTTGAGCGTTACTGATACGCCAATAAAAAAGGACATGTGGCACTCGAGAACTGCCGAGGCAAAGCTATTACATGCATTTTGTTTTCAATAAAATGTATTAAATTAAAAAAAAATAACTAACATAATTTTTTTTAATTAATAGAAAAGGCTATAGCCTTTTCTTTTTGAGCGTTACTGATACGCCAATAAAAAAAGACATGTGGCACTCGAGAACTGCCGAGGCAAAGCTATTACATAGCATTTTGTTTTCAATAAAATGTATTAAATTAAAAAAAAAATAACTAACATAATTTTTTTTAATTAATAGATAAGGCTGTAGCTTTTTCTTTTTGAGCGTTACCGATACGCCAATAAAAAAAGACATGTGGCACTCGAGAACTGCCGAGGCAAAGCTATTACATAGCATTTTGTTTTCAATAAAATGTATTAAATTAAAAAAAAATAACTAACATAATTTTTTTTAATTAATAGAAAAGGCTATAGCCTTTTCTTTTTGAGCGTTACGGATACGCCAATAAAAAAAGACATGTGGCACTCGAGAACTGCCGAGGCAAAGCTATTACATAGCAGTTTGTTTTCAATAAAATGTATTAAATTAAAAAAAAATAACTAACATAATTTTTTTTAATTAATAGAAAAGGCTGTAGCTTTTTCTTTTTGAGCTTTACCGATACGCCAATAAAAAAAGACATGTGGCACTCGAGAACTGCCGAGGCAAAGCTATTACATAGCATTTTGTTTTCAATAAAATGTATTAAATTAAAAAAAAAATAACTAACATAATTTTTTTAATTAATAGAAAAGGCTGTAGCTTTTTCTTTTTGAGCTTTACCGATACGCCAATAAAAAAAGACATGTGGCACTCGAGAACTGCCGAGGCAAAGCTATTACATAGCATTTTGTTTTCAATAAAATGTATTAAATTAAAAAAAAAATAACTAACATAATTTTTTTAATTAATAGAAAAGGCTGTAGCTTTTTCTTTTTGAGCTTTACCGATACGCCAATAAAAAAAGACATGTGGCACTCGAGAACTGCCGATGCAAAGCTATTACATAGCATTTTGTTTTCAATAAAATGTATTAAATTAAAAAAAATAACTAACATAATTTTTTTTAATTAATAGAAAAGGCTATAGCTTTTTCTTTTTGAGCGTTACTGATACGCCAATAAAAAAAGACATGTGTCACTCGAGAACTGCCGAGGCAAAGCTATTACATAGCATTTTGTTTTCAATAAAATGTATTAAATTAAAAAAAAATAACTAACATAATTTTTTTTTAATTAATAGAAAAGGCTATAGCCTTTTCTTTTTGAGCGTTACCGATACGCCAATAAACAAAGACATGTGGCACTCGAGAACTGCCGAGGCAAAGCTATTACATAGCATTTTGTTTTCAATAAAATGTATTAAATTAAAAAAAAATAACTAACATAATTTTTTTTAATTAATAGAAAAGGCTATAGCTTTTTCTTTTTGAGCGTTACTGATACGCCAATAAAAAAAGACATGTGTCACTCGAGAACTGCCGAGGCAAAGCTATTACATAGCATTTTGTTTTCAATAAAATGTATTAAATTAAAAAAAAATAACTAACATAATTTTTTTTAATTAATAGAAAAGGCTATAGCTTTTTCTTTTTGAGCGTTACTGATACGCCAATAAAAAAAGACATGTGTCACTCGAGAACTGCCGAGGCAAAGCTATTACATAGCATTTTGTTTTCAATAAAATGTATTAAATTAAAAAAAAATAACTAACATAATTTTTTTTTAATTAATAGAAAAGGCTATAGCCTTTTCTTTTTGAGCGTTACCGATACGCCAATAAACAAAGACATGTGGCACTCGAGAACTGCCGAGGCAAAGCTATTACATAGCATTTTGTTTTCAATAAAATGTATTAAATTAAAAAAAAATAACTAACATAATTTTTTTTTAATTAATAGAAAAGGCTATAGCCTTTTCTTTTTGAGCGTTACCGATACGCCAATAAACAAAGACATGTGGCACTCGAGAACTGCCGAGGCAAAGCTATTACATAGCATTTTGTTTTCAATAAAATGTATTAAATTAAAAAAAAATAACTAACATAATTTTTTTTAATTAATAGAAAAGGCTATACCCTTTTCTTTTTGAGCGTTACTGATACGCCAATAAAAAAGGACATGTGGCACTCGAGAACTGCCGAGGCAAAGCTATTACATAGCATTTTGTTTTCAATAAAATGTATTAAATTAAAAAAAAATAACTAACATAATTTTTTTTTAATTAATAGAAAAGGCTATAGCCTTTTCTTTTTGAGCGTTACTGATACGCCAATAAAAAAAGACATGTGGCACTCGAGAACTGCCGAGGCAAAGCTATTACATAGCATTTTGTTTTCAATAAAATGTATTAAATTAAAAAAAAAATAACTAACATAATTTTTTTTAATTAATAGATAAGGCTGTAGCTTTTTCTTTTTGAGCGTTACCGATACGCCAATAAAAAAAGACATGTGGCACTCGAGAACTGCCGAGGCAAAGCTATTACATAGCATTTTGTTTTCAATAAAATGTATTAAATTAAAAAAAAATAACTAACATAATTTTTTTTTAATTAATAGAAAAGGCTATAGCCTTTTCTTTTTGAGCGTTACCGATACGCCAATAAACAAAGACATGTGGCACTCGAGAACTGCCGAGGCAAAGCTATTACATAGCATTTTGTTTTCAATAAAATGTATTAAATTAAAAAAAAATAACTAACATAATTTTTTTTAATTAATAGAAAAGGCTATAGCTTTTTCTTTTTGAGCGTTACTGATACGCCAATAAAAAAAGACATGTGTCACTCGAGAACTGCCGAGGCAAAGCTATTACATAGCATTTTGTTTTCAATAAAATGTATTAAATTAAAAAAAAATAACTAACATAATTTTTTTTAATTAATAGAAAAGGCTATAGCTTTTTCTTTTTGAGCGTTACTGATACGCCAATAAAAAAAGACATGTGTCACTCGAGAACTGCCGAGGCAAAGCTATTACATAGCATTTTGTTTTCAATAAAATGTATTAAATTAAAAAAAAATAACTAACATAATTTTTTTTTAATTAATAGAAAAGGCTATAGCCTTTTCTTTTTGAGCGTTACCGATACGCCAATAAACAAAGACATGTGGCACTCGAGAACTGCCGAGGCAAAGCTATTACATAGCATTTTGTTTTCAATAAAATGTATTAAATTAAAAAAAAATAACTAACATAATTTTTTTTTAATTAATAGAAAAGGCTATAGCCTTTTCTTTTTGAGCGTTACCGATACGCCAATAAACAAAGACATGTGGCACTCGAGAACTGCCGAGGCAAAGCTATTACATAGCATTTTGTTTTCAATAAAATGTATTAAATTAAAAAAAAATAACTAACATAATTTTTTTTAATTAATAGAAAAGGCTATACCCTTTTCTTTTTGAGCGTTACTGATACGCCAATAAAAAAGGACATGTGGCACTCGAGAACTGCCGAGGCAAAGCTATTACATAGCATTTTGTTTTCAATAAAATGTATTAAATTAAAAAAAAATAACTAACATAATTTTTTTTTAATTAATAGAAAAGGCTATAGCCTTTTCTTTTTGAGCGTTACTGATACGCCAATAAAAAAAGACATGTGGCACTCGAGAACTGCCGAGGCAAAGCTATTACATAGCATTTTGTTTTCAATAAAATGTATTAAATTAAAAAAAAAATAACTAACATAATTTTTTTTAATTAATAGATAAGGCTGTAGCTTTTTCTTTTTGAGCGTTACCGATACGCCAATAAAAAAAGACATGTGGCACTCGAGAACTGCCGAGGCAAAGCTATTACATAGCATTTTGTTTTCAATAAAATGTATTACATTAAAAAAAAATAACTCACATAATTTTTTTTAATTAATAGAAAAGGCTATAGCCTTTTCTTTTTGAGCGTTACTGATACGCCAATAAAAAAAGACATGTGGCACTCGAGAACTGCCGAGGCAAAGCTATTACATAGCATTTTGTTTTCAATAAAATGTATTAAATTAAAAAAAATAACTAACATAATTTTTTTTAATTAATAGAAAAGGCTATACCCTTTTCTTTTTGAGCGTTACTGATACGCCAATAAAAAAGGACATGTGGCACTCGAGAACTGCCGAGGCAAAGCTATTACATAGCATTTTGTTTTCAATAAAATGTATTAAATTAAAAAAAAATAACTAACATAATTTTTTTTAATTAATAGAAAAGGCTATAGCCTTTTCTTTTTGAGCGTTACTGATACGCCAATAAAAAAAGACATGTGGCACTCGAGAACTGCCGAGGCAAAGCTATTACATAGCATTTTGTTTTCAATAAAATGTATTAAATTAAAAAAAAATAACTAACATAATTTTTTTTAATTAATAGAAAAGGCTATAGCCTTTTCTTTTTGAGCGTTACTGATACGCCAATAAAAAAAGACATGTGGCACTCGAGAACTGCCGAGGCAAAGCTATTACATAGCATTTTGTTTTCAATAAAATGTATTAAATTAAAAAAAAAATAACTAACATAATTTTTTTTAATTAATAGAAAAGGCTGTAGCTTTTTCTTTTTGAGCGTTACCGATACGCCAATAAAAAAAGACATGTGGCACTCGAGAACTGCCGAGGCAAAGCTATTACATAGCATTTTGTTTTCAATAAAATGTATTAAATTAAAAAAAAAATAACTAACATAATTTTTTTTAATTAATAGAAAAGGCTATACCCTTTTCTTTTTGAGCGTTACCGATACGCCAATAAAAAAAGACATGTGGCACTCGAGAACTGCCGAGGCAAAGCTATTACATAGCATTTTGTTTTCAATAAAATGTATTAAATTAAAAAAAAATAACTAACATAATTTTTTTTAATTAATAGAAAAGGCTATACCCTTTTCTTTTTGAGCGTTACTGATACGCCAATAAAAAAAGACATGTGTCACTCGAGAACTGCCGAGGCAAAGCTATTACATAGCATTTTGTTTTCAATAAAATGTATTAAATTAAAAAAAAATAACTAACATAATTTTTTTTAATTAATAGAAAAGGCTATACCCTTTTCTTTTTGAGCGTTACTGATACGCCAATAAAAAAAGACATGTGGCACTCGAGAACTGCCGAGGCAAAGCTATTACATAACATTTTGTTTTCAATAAAATGTATTAAATTAAAAAAAAATAACTAACATAATTTTTTTTAATTAATAGAAAAGGCTATACCCTTTTCTTTTTGAGCGTTACTGATACGCCAATAAAAAAAGACATGTGTCACTCGAGAACTGCCGAGGCAAAGCTATTACATAGCATTTTGTTTTCAATAAAATGTATTAAATTAAAAAAAAATAACTAACATAATTTTTTTTAATTAATAGAAAAGGCTATACCCTTTTCTTTTTGAGCGTTACTGATACGCCAATAAAAAAAGACATGTGGCACTCGAGAACTGCCGAGGCAAAGCTATTACATAGCATTTTGTTTTCAATAAAATGTATTAAATTAAAAAAAAAAATAACTAACATAATTTTTTTTAATTAATAGAAAAGGCTATACCCTTTTCTTTTTGAGCGTTACTGATACGCCAATAAAAAAAGACATGTGTCACTCGAGAACTGCCGAGGCAAAGCTATTACATAGCATTTTGTTTTCAATAAAATGTATTAAATTAAAAAAAAATAACTAACATAATTTTTTTTAATTAATAGAAAAGGCTATACCCTTTTCTTTTTGAGCGTTACTGATACGCCAATAAAAAAAGACTTGTGGCACTCGAGAACTGCCGAGGCAAAGCTATTACATAGCATTTTATTTTCAATAAAATGTATTAAATTAAAAAAAAATAACTAACATAATTTTTTTTTATTAATAGAAAAGGCTATACCCTTTTCTTTTTGAGCGTTACTGATACGCCAATAAAAAAAGACATGTGTCACTCGAGAACTGCCGAGGCAAAGCTATTACATAGCATTTTGTTTTCAATAAAATGTATTAAATTAAAAAAAAATAACTAACATAATTTTTTTTAATTAATAGAAAAGGCTATACCCTTTTCTTTTTGAGCGTTACTGATACGCCAATAAAAAAAGACATGTGTCACTCGAGAACTGCCGAGGCAAAGCTATTACATAGCATTTTGTTTTCAATAAAATGTATTAAATTAAAAAAAAATAACTAACATAATTTTTTTTAATTAATAGAAAAGGCTATACCCTTTTCTTTTTGAGCGTTACTGATACGCCAATAAAAAAAGACATGTGGCACTCGAGAACTGCCGAGGCAAAGCTATTACATAGCATTTTGTTTTCAATAAAATGTATTAAATTAAAAAAAAATAACTAACATAATTTTTTTTAATTAATAGAAAAGGCTATACCCTTTTCTTTTTGAGCGTTACTGATACGCCAATAAAAAAAGACATGTGTCACTCGAGAACTGCCGAGGCAAAGCTATTACATTGCATTTTGTTTTCAATAAAATGTATTAAATTAAAAAAAAATAACTAACATAATTTTTTTTAATTAATAGAAAAGGCTATACCCTTTTCTTTTTGAGCGTTACTGATACGCCAATAAAAAAAGACATGTGGCACTCGAGAACTGCCGAGGCAAAGCTATTACATAGCATTTTGTTTTCAATAAAATGTATTAAATTAAAAAAAAAATAACTAACATAATTTTTTTTTAATTAATAGAAAAGGCTATAGCCTTTTCTTTTTGAGCGTTACTGATACGCCAATAAAAAAAGACATGTGGCACTCGAGAACTGCCGAGGCAAAGCTATTACATAGCATTTTGTTTTCAATAAAATGTATTAAATTAAAAAAAAATAACTAACATAATTTTTTTTAATTAATAGAAAAGGCTATACCCTTTTCTTTTTGAGCGTTACTGATACGCCAATAAAAAAAGACATGTGGCACTCGAGAACTGCCGAGGCAAAGCTATTACATAGCATTTTGTTTTCAATAAAATGTATTAAATTAAAAAAAAATAACTAACATAATTTTTTTTAATTAATAGAAAAGGCTATACCCTTTTCTTTTTGAGCGTTACTGATACGCCAATAAAAAAAGACATGTGTCACTCGAGAACTGCCGAGGCAAAGCTATTACATAGCATTTTGTTTTCAATAAAATGTATTAAATTAAAAAAAAATAACTAACATAATTTTTTTTAATTAATAGAAAAGGCTATACCCTTTTCTTTTTGAGCGTTACTGATACGCCAATAAAAAAAGACATGTGTCACTCGAGAACTGCCGAGGCAAAGCTATTACATAGCATTTTGTTTTCAATAAAATGTATTAAATTAAAAAAAAATAACTAACATAATTTTTTTTAATTAATAGAAAAGGCTATACCCTTTTCTTTTTGAGCGTTACTGATACGCCAATAAAAAAAGACATGTGGCACTCGAGAACTGCCGAGGCAAAGCTATTACATAGCATTTTGTTTTCAATAAAATGTATTAAATTAAAAAAAAATAACTAACATAATTTTTTTTAATTAATAGAAAAGGCTATACCCTTTTCTTTTTGAGCGTTACTGATACGCCAATAAAAAAAGACATGTGTCACTCGAGAACTGCCGAGGCAAAGCTATTACATAGCATTTTGTTTTCAATAAAATGTATTAAATTAAAAAAAAATAACTAACATAATTTTTTTTAATTAATAGAAAAGGCTATACCCTTTTCTTTTTGAGCGTTACTGATACGCCAATAAAAAAAGACATGTGGCACTCGAGAACTGCCGAGGCAAAGCTATTACATAGCATTTTGTTTTCAATAAAATGTATTAAATTAAAAAAAAATAACTAACATAATTTTTTTTAATTAATAGAAAAGGCTATATACCCTTTTCTTTTTGAGCGTTACTGATACGCCAATAAAAAAAGACATGTGTCACTCGAGAACTGCCGAGGCAAAGCTATTACATAGCATTTTGTTTTCAATAAAATGTATTAAATTAAAAAAAAATAACTAACATAATTTTTTTTAATTAATAGAAAAGGCTATACCCTTTTCTTTTTGAGCGTTACTGATACGCCAATAAAAAAAGACATGTGGCACTCGAGAACTGCCGAGGCAAAGCTATTACATAGCATTTTGTTTTCAATAAAATGTATTAAATTAAAAAAAAAATAACTAACATAATTTTTTTTAATTAATAGAAAAGGCTATACCCTTTTCTTTTTGAGCGTTACTGATACGCCAATAAAAAAAGACATGTGTCACTCGAGAACTGCCGAGGCAAAGCTATTACATAGCATTTTGTTTTCAATAAAATGTATTAAATTAAAAAAAAATAACTAACATAATTTTTTTTAATTAATAGAAAAGGCTATACCCTTTTCTTTTTGAGCGTTACTGATACGCCAATAAAAAAAGACATGTGGCACTCGAGAACTGCCGAGGCAAAGCTATTACATAGCATTTTGTTTTCAATAAAATGTATTAAATTAAAAAAAAATAACTAACATAATTTTTTTTAATTAATAGAAAAGGCTATACCCTTTTCTTTTTGAGCGTTACTGATACGCCAATAAAAAAAGACATGTGTCACTCGAGAACTGCCGAGGCAAAGCTATTACATAGCATTTTGTTTTCAATAAAATGTATTAAATTAAAAAAAAATAACTAACATAATTTTTTTTAATTAATAGAAAAGGCTATACCCTTTTCTTTTTGAGCGTTACTGATACGCCAATAAAAAAAGACATGTGGCACTCGAGAACTGCCGAGGCAAAGCTATTACATAGCATTTTGTTTTCAATAAAATGTATTAAATTAAAAAAAAAATAACTAACATAATTTTTTTTAATTAATAGAAAAGGCTATACCCTTTTCTTTTTGAGCGTTACTGATACGCCAATAAAAAAAGACATGTGTCACTCGAGAACTGCCGAGGCAAAGCTATTACATAGCATTTTGTTTTCAATAAAATGTATTAAATTAAAAAAAAATAACTAACATAATTTTTTTTAATTAATAGAAAAGGCTATACCCTTTTCTTTTTGAGCGTTACTGATACGCCAATAAAAAAAGACATGTGGCACTCGAGAACTGCCGAGGCAAAGCTATTACATAGCATTTTGTTTTCAATAAAATGTATTAAATTAAAAAAAAATAACTAACATAATTTTTTTTAATTAATAGAAAAGGCTATACCCTTTTCTTTTTGAGCGTTACTGATACGCCAATAAAAAAAGACATGTGTCACTCGAGAACTGCCGAGGCAAAGCTATTACATAGCATTTTGTTTTCAATAAAATGTATTAAATTAAAAAAAAATAACTAACATAATTTTTTTTAATTAATAGAAAAGGCTATACCCTTTTCTTTTTGAGCGTTACTGATACGCCAATAAAAAAAGACATGTGTCACTCGAGAACTGCCGAGGCAAAGCTATTACATAGCATTTTGTTTTCAATAAAATGTATTAAATTAAAAAAAAATAACTAACATAATTTTTTTTAATTAATAGAAAAGGCTATACCCTTTTCTTTTTGAGCGTTACTGATACGCCAATAAAAAAAGACATGTGGCACTCGAGAACTGCCGAGGCAAAGCTATTACATAGCATTTTGTTTTCAATAAAATGTATTAAATTAAAAAAAAATAACTAACATAATTTTTTTTAATTAATAGAAAAGGCTATACCCTTTTCTTTTTGAGCGTTACTGATACGCCAATAAAAAAAGACATGTGTCACTCGAGAACTGCCGAGGCAAAGCTATTACATAGCATTTTGTTTTCAATAAAATGTATTAAATTAAAAAAAAATAACTAACATAATTTTTTTTAATTAATAGAAAAGGCTATACCCTTTTCTTTTTGAGCGTTACTGATACGCCAATAAAAAAAGACATGTGGCACTCGAGAACTGCCGAGGCAAAGCTATTACATAGCATTTTGTTTTCAATAAAATGTATTAAATTAAAAAAAAAATAACTAACATAATTTTTTTTAATTAATAGAAAAGGCTGTAGCTTTTCTTTTTGAGCGTTACCGATACGCCAATAAAAAAAGACATGTGGCACTCGAGAACTGCCGAGGCAAAGCTATTACATAGCATTTTGTTTTCAATAAAATGTATTAAATTAAAAAAAAAATAACTAACATAATTTTTTTTAATTAATAGAAAAGGCTATACCCTTTTCTTTTTGAGCGTTACCGATACGCCAATAAAAAAAGACATGTGGCACTCGAGAACTGCCGAGGCAAAGCTATTACATAGCATTTTGTTTTCAATAAAATGTATTAAATTAAAAAAAAATAACTAACATAATTTTTTTTAATTAATAGAAAAGGCTATACCCTTTTCTTTTTGAGCGTTACTGATACGCCAATAAAAAAAGACATGTGGCACTCGAGAACTGCCGAGGCAAAGCTATTACATAGCATTTTGTTTTCAATAAAATGTATTAAATTAAAAAAAAATAACTAACATAATTTTTTTTAATTAATAGAAAAGGCTATACCCTTTTCTTTTTGAGCGTTACTGATACGCCAATAAAAAAAGACATGTGTCACTCGAGAACTGCCGAGGCAAAGCTATTACATAGCATTTTGTTTTCAATAAAATGTATTAAATTAAAAAAAAATAACTAACATAATTTTTTTTAATTAATAGAAAAGGCTATACCCTTTTCTTTTTGAGCGTTACTGATACGCCAATAAAAAAAGACATGTGGCACTCGAGAACTGCCGAGGCAAAGCTATTACATAGCATTTTGTTTTCAATAAAATGTATTAAATTAAAAAAAAAATAACTAACATAATTTTTTTTAATTAATAGAAAAGGCTATACCCTTTTCTTTTTGAGCGTTACTGATACGCCAATAAAAAAAGACATGTGTCACTCGAGAACTGCCGAGGCAAAGCTATTACATAGCATTTTGTTTTCAATAAAATGTATTAAATTAAAAAAAAATAACTAACATAATTTTTTTTAATTAATAGAAAAGGCTATACCCTTTTCTTTTTGAGCGTTACTGATACGCCAATAAAAAAAGACATGTGGCACTCGAGAACTGCCGAGGCAAAGCTATTACATAGCATTTTGTTTTCAATAAAATGTATTAAATAAAAAAAAAATAACTAACATAATTTTTTTTAATTAATAGAAAAGGCTATACCCTTTTCTTTTTGAGCGTTACTGATACGCCAATAAAAAAAGACATGTGTCACTCGAGAACTGCCGAGGCAAAGCTATTACATAGCATTTTGTTTTCAATAAAATGTATTAAATTAAAAAAAAATAACTAACATAATTTTTTTTAATTAATAGAAAAGGCTATACCCTTTTCTTTTTGAGCGTTACTGATACGCCAATAAAAAAAGACATGTGTCACTCGAGAACTGCCGAGGCAAAGCTATTACATAGCATTTTGTTTTCAATAAAATGTATTAAATTAAAAAAAAATAACTAACATAATTTTTTTTAATTAATAGAAAAGGCTATACCCTTTTCTTTTTGAGCGTTACTGATACGCCAATAAAAAAAGACATGTGGCACTCGAGAACTGCCGAAGCAAAGCTATTACATAGCATTTTGTTTTCAATAAAATGTATTAAATTAAAAAAAAATAACTAACATAATTTTTTTTAATTAATAGAAAAGGCTATACCCTTTTCTTTTTGAGCGTTACTGATACGCCAATAAAAAAAGACATGTGTCACTCGAGAACTGCCGAGGCAAAGCTATTACATAGCATTTTGTTTTCAATAAAATGTATTAAATTAAAAAAAAATAACTAACATAATTTTTTTTAATTAATAGAAAAGGCTATACCCTTTTTTTTTTGAGCGTTACTGATACGCCAATAAAAAAAGACATGTGGCACTCGAGAACTGCCGAGGCAAAGCTATTACATAGCATTTTGTTTTCAATAAAATGTATTAAATTAAAAAAAAAATAACTAACATAATTTTTTTTTAATTAATAGAAAAGGCTATAGCCTTTTCTTTTTGAGCGTTACTGATACGCCAATAAAAAAAGACATGTGGCACTCGAGAACTGCCGAGGCAAAGCTATTACATAGCATTTTGTTTTCAATAAAATGTATTAAATTAAAAAAAAATAACTAACATAATTTTTTTTAATTAATAGAAAAGGCTATAGCTTTTTCTTTTTGAGCGTTACCGATATCCAATAAAAAAAGACATGTGGCACTCGAGAACTGCCGAGGCAAAGCTATTACATAGCATTTTGTTTTCAATAAAATGTATTAAATTAAAAAAAAATAACTAACATAATTTTTTTTAATTAATAGAAAAGGCTATACCCTTTTCTTTTTGAGCGTTACTGATACGCCAATAAAAAAGGACATGTGGCACTCGAGAACTGCCGAGGCAAAGCTATTACATAGCATTTTGTTTTCAATAAAATGTATTAAATTAAAAAAAAAATAACTAACATAATTTTTTTTAATTAATAGAAAAGGCTATACCCTTTTCTTTTTGAGCGTTACCGATACGCCAATAAAAAAAGACATGTGGCACTCGAGAACTGCCGAGGCAAAGCTATTACATAGCATTTTGTTTTCAATAAAATGTATTAAATTAAAAAAAAATAACTAACATAATTTTTTTTAATTAATAGAAAAGGCTATACCCTTTTCTTTTTGAGCGTTACTGATACGCCAATAAAAAAGGACATGTGGCACTCGAGAACTGCCGAGGCAAAGCTATTACATAGCATTTTGTTTTCAATAAAATGTATTAAATTAAAAAAAAAATAACTAACATAATTTTTTTTTAATTAATAGAAAAGGCTATAGCCTTTTCTTTTTGAGCGTTACTGATACGCCAATAAAAAAGGACATGTGGCACTCGAGAACTGCCGAGGCAAAGCTATTACATAGCATTTTGTTTTCAATAAAATGTATTAAATTAAAAAAAAATAACTAACATAATTTTTTTTTAATTAATAGAAAAGGCTATACCCTTTTCTTTTTGAGCGTTACTGATACGCCAATAAAAAAAGACATGTGGCACTCGAGAACTGCCGAGGCAAAGCTATTACATAGCATTTTGTTTTCAATAAAATGTATTAAATTAAAAAAAAATAACTAACATAATTTTTTTTAATTAATAGAAAAGGCTATAGCTTTTTCTTTTTGAGCGTTACCGATACGCCAATAAAAAAAGACATGTGGCACTCGAGAACTGCCGAGGCAAAGCTATTACATAGCATTTTGTTTTCAATAAAATGTATTAAATTAAAAAAAAATAACTAACATAATTTTTTTTAATTAATAGAAAAGGCTATACCCTTTTCTTTTTGAGCGTTACTGATACGCCAATAAAAAAGGACATGTGGCACTCGAGAACTGCCGAGGCAAAGCTATTACATAGCATTTTGTTTTCAATAAAATGTATTAAATTAAAAAAAAAATAACTAACATAATTTTTTTTAATTAATAGAAAAGGCTATAGCCTTTTCTTTTTGAGCGTTACTGATACGCCAATAAAAAAAGACATGTGGCACTCGAGAACTGCCGAGGCAAAGCTATTACATAGCATTTTGTTTTCAATAAAATGTATTAAATTAAAAAAAAAAAAAAACTAACATAATTTTTTTTAATTAATAGAAAAGGCTATACCCTTTTCTTTTTGAGCGTTACTGATACGCCAATAAAAAAAGACATGTGTCACTCGAGAACTGCCGAGGCAAAGCTATTACATAGCATTTTGTTTTCAATAAAATGTATTAAATTAAAAAAAAAAAAACTAACATAATTTTTTTTAATTAATAGAAAAGGCTATACCCTTTTCTTTTTGAGCGTTACTGATACGCCAATAAAAAAAGACATGTGGCACTCGAGAACTGCCGAGGCAAAGCTATTAAAAAAAATTAAAAAAAAATAACTAACATAATTTTTTTTAATTAATAGAAAAGGCTATAGCCTTTTCTTTTTGAGCGTTACTGATACGCCAATAAAAAAAGACATGTGGCACTCGAGAACTGCCGAGGCAAAGCTATTACATAGCATTTTGTTTTCAATAAAATGTATTAAATTAAAAAAAAAATAACTAACATAATTTTTTTTAATTAATAGAAAAGGCTGTAGCTTTTTCTTTTTGAGCGTTACCGATACGCCAATAAAAAAAGACATGTGGCACTCGAGAACTGCCGAGGCAAAGCTATTACATAGCATTTTGTTTTCAATAAAATGTATTAAATTAAAAAAAAATAACTAACATAATTTTTTTTAATTAATAGAAAAGGCTATACCCTTTTCTTTTTGAGCGTTACTGATACGCCAATAAAAAAAGACATGTGGCACTCGAGAACTGCCGAGGCAAAGCTATTACATAGCATTTTGTTTTCAATAAAATGTATTAAATTAAAAAAAAATAACTAACATAATTTTTTTTAATTAATAGAAAAGGCTATACCCTTTTCTTTTTGAGCGTTACTGATACGCCAATAAAAAAAGACATGTGGCACTCGAGAACTGCCGAGGCAAAGCTATTACATAGCATTTTGTTTTCAATAAAATGTATTAAATTAAAAAAAAAATAACTAACATAATTTTTTTTTAATTAATAGAAAAGGCTATAGCCTTTTCTTTTTGAGCGTTACTGATACGCCAATAAAAAAAGACATGTGGCACTCGAGAACTGCCGAGGCAAAGCTATTACATAGCATTTTGTTTTCAATAAAATGTATTAAATTAAAAAAAAATAACTAACATAATTTTTTTTAATTAATAGAAAAGGCTATAGCTTTTTCTTTTTGAGCGTTACCGATACGCCAATAAAAAAAGACATGTGGCACTCGAGAACTGCCGAGGCAAAGCTATTACATAGCATTTTGTTTTCAATAAAATGTATTAAATTAAAAAAAAATAACTAACATAATTTTTTTTAATTAATAGAAAAGGCTATACCCTTTTCTTTTTGAGCGTTACTGATACGCCAATAAAAAAGGACATGTGGCACTCGAGAACTGCCGAGGCAAAGCTATTACATAGCATTTTGTTTTCAATAAAATGTATTAAATTAAAAAAAAAATAACTAACATAATTTTTTTTAATTAATAGAAAAGGCTATACCCTTTTCTTTTTGAGCGTTACCGATACGCCAATAAAAAAAGACATGTGGCACTCGAGAACTGCCGAGGCAAAGCTATTACATAGCATTTTGTTTTCAATAAAATGTATTAAATTAAAAAAAAATAACTAACATAATTTTTTTTAATTAATAGAAAAGGCTATACCCTTTTCTTTTTGAGCGTTACTGATACGCCAATAAAAAAGGACATGTGGCACTCGAGAACTGCCGAGGCAAAGCTATTACATAGCATTTTGTTTTCAATAAAATGTATTAAATTAAAAAAAAAATAACTAACATAATTTTTTTTTAATTAATAGAAAAGGCTATAGCCTTTTCTTTTTGAGCGTTACTGATACGCCAATAAAAAAGGACATGTGGCACTCGAGAACTGCCGAGGCAAAGCTATTACATAGCATTTTGTTTTCAATAAAATGTATTAAATTAAAAAAAAATAACTAACATAATTTTTTTTAATTAATAGAAAAGGCTATACCCTTTTCTTTTTGAGCGTTACTGATACGCCAATAAAAAAGGACATGTGGCACTCGAGAACTGCCGAGGCAAAGCTATTACATAGCATTTTGTTTTCAATAAAATGTATTAAATTAAAAAAAAAATAACTAACATAATTTTTTTTAATTAATAGAAAAGGCTATAGCCTTTTCTTTTTGAGCGTTACTGATACGCCAATAAAAAAAGACATGTGGCACTCGAGAACTGCCGAGGCAAAGCTATTACATAGCATTTTGTTTTCAATAAAATGTATTAAATTAAAAAAAAAAAAAACTAACATAATTTTTTTTAATTAATAGAAAAGGCTATACCCTTTTCTTTTTGAGCGTTACTGATACGCCAATAAAAAAAGACATGTGTCACTCGAGAACTGCCGAGGCAAAGCTATTACATAGCATTTTGTTTTCAATAAAATGTATTAAATTAAAAAAAAAAAAAACTAACATAATTTTTTTTAATTAATAGAAAAGGCTATACCCTTTTCTTTTTGAGCGTTACTGATACGCCAATAAAAAAAGACATGTGGCACTCGAGAACTGCCGAGGCAAAGCTATTAAAAAAAATTAAAAAAAAAAAAACTAACATAATTTTTTTTAATTAATAGAAAAGGCTATAGCCTTTTCTTTTTGAGCGTTACTGATACGCCAATAAAAAAAGACATGTGGCACTCGAGAACTGCCGAGGCAAAGCTATTACATAGCATTTTGTTTTCAATAAAATGTATTAAATTAAAAAAAAATAACTAACATAATTTTTTTTAATTAATAGAAAAGGCTGTAGCTTTTTCTTTTTGAGCGTTACCGATACGCCAATAAAAAAAGACATGTGGCACTCGAGAACTGCCGAGGCAAAGCTATTACATAGCATTTTGTTTTCAATAAAATGTATTAAATTAAAAAAAAATAACTAACATAATTTTTTTTAATTAATAGAAAAGGCTATACCCTTTTCTTTTTGAGCGTTACTGATACGCCAATAAAAAAAGACATGTGGCACTCGAGAACTGCCGAGGCAAAGCTATTACATAGCATTTTGTTTTCAATAAAATGTATTAAATTAAAAAAAAATAACTAACATAATTTTTTTTAATTAATAGAAAAGGCTATACCCTTTTCTTTTTGAGCGTTACTGATACGCCAATAAAAAAAGACATGTGGCACTCGAGAACTGCCGAGGCAAAGCTATTACATAGCATTTTGTTTTCAATAAAATGTATTAAATTAAAAAAAAATAACTAACATAATTTTTTTTAATTAATAGAAAAGGCTATACCCTTTTCTTTTTGAGCGTTACTGATACGCCAATAAAAAAAGACATGTGGCACTCGAGAACTGCCGAGGCAAAGCTATTACATAGCATTTTGTTTTCAATAAAATGTATTAAATTAAAAAAAAATAACTAACATAATTTTTTTTAATTAATAGAAAAGGCTATAGCTTTTTCTTTTTGAGCGTTACCGATACGCCAATAAAAAAAGACATGTGGCACTCGAGAACTGCCGAGGCAAAGCTATTACATAGCATTTTGTTTTCAATAAAATGTATTAAATTAAAAAAAAATAACTAACATAATTTTTTTTAATTAATAGAAAAGGCTATAGCTTTTTCTTTTTGAGCGTTACCGATACGCCAATAAAAAAAGACATGTGGCACTCGAGAACTGCCGAGGCAAAGCTATTACATAGCATTTTGTTTTCAATAAAATGTATTAAATTAAAAAAAAATAACTAACATAATTTTTTTTAATTAATAGAAAAGGCTATACCCTTTTCTTTTTGAGCGTTACTGATACGCCAATAAAAAAAGACATGTGGCACTCGAGAACTGCCGAGGCAAAGCTATTAAAAAAAATTAAAAAAAAATAACTAACATAATTTTTTTTAATTAATAGAAAAGGCTATAGCCTTTTCTTTTTGAGCGTTACTGATACGCCAATAAAAAAAGACATGTGGCACTCGAGAACTGCCGAGGCAAAGCTATTACATAGCATTTTGTTTTCAATAAAATGTATTAAATTAAAAAAAAAATAACTAACATAATTTTTTTTAATTAATAGAAAAGGCTGTAGCTTTTTCTTTTTGAGCGTTACCGATACGCCAATAAAAAAAGACATGTGGCACTCGAGAACTGCCGAGGCAAAGCTATTACATAGCATTTTGTTTTCAATAAAATGTATTAAATTAAAAAAAAATAACTAACATAATTTTTTTTAATTAATAGAAAAGGCTATACCCTTTTCTTTTTGAGCGTTACTGATACGCCAATAAAAAAAGACATGTGGCACTCGAGAACTGCCGAGGCAAAGCTATTACATAGCATTTTGTTTTCAATAAAATGTATTAAATTAAAAAAAAATAACTAACATAATTTTTTTTAATTAATAGAAAAGGCTATACCCTTTTCTTTTTGAGCGTTACTGATACGCCAATAAAAAAAGACATGTGGCACTCGAGAACTGCCGAGGCAAAGCTATTACATAGCATTTTGTTTTCAATAAAATGTATTAAATTAAAAAAAAAATAACTAACATAATTTTTTTTTAATTAATAGAAAAGGCTATAGCCTTTTCTTTTTGAGCGTTACTGATACGCCAATAAAAAAAGACATGTGGCACTCGAGAACTGCCGAGGCAAAGCTATTACATAGCATTTTGTTTTCAATAAAATGTATTAAATTAAAAAAAAATAACTAACATAATTTTTTTTAATTAATAGAAAAGGCTATAGCTTTTTCTTTTTGAGCGTTACCGATACGCCAATAAAAAAAGACATGTGGCACTCGAGAACTGCCGAGGCAAAGCTATTACATAGCATTTTGTTTTCAATAAAATGTATTAAATTAAAAAAAAATAACTAACATAATTTTTTTTAATTAATAGAAAAGGCTATACCCTTTTCTTTTTGAGCGTTACTGATACGCCAATAAAAAAGGACATGTGGCACTCGAGAACTGCCGAGGCAAAGCTATTACATAGCATTTTGTTTTCAATAAAATGTATTAAATTAAAAAAAAAATAACTAACATAATTTTTTTTAATTAATAGAAAAGGCTATACCCTTTTCTTTTTGAGCGTTACCGATACGCCAATAAAAAAAGACATGTGGCACTCGAGAACTGCCGAGGCAAAGCTATTACATAGCATTTTGTTTTCAATAAAATGTATTAAATTAAAAAAAAATAACTAACATAATTTTTTTTAATTAATAGAAAAGGCTATACCCTTTTCTTTTTGAGCGTTACTGATACGCCAATAAAAAAGGACATGTGGCACTCGAGAACTGCCGAGGCAAAGCTATTACATAGCATTTTGTTTTCAATAAAATGTATTAAATTAAAAAAAAAATAACTAACATAATTTTTTTTTAATTAATAGAAAAGGCTATAGCCTTTTCTTTTTGAGCGTTACTGATACGCCAATAAAAAAGGACATGTGGCACTCGAGAACTGCCGAGGCAAAGCTATTACATAGCATTTTGTTTTCAATAAAATGTATTAAATTAAAAAAAAATAACTAACATAATTTTTTTTTAATTAATAGAAAAGGCTATACCCTTTTCTTTTTGAGCGTTACTGATACGCCAATAAAAAAAGACATGTGGCACTCGAGAACTGCCGAGGCAAAGCTATTACATAGCATTTTGTTTTCAATAAAATGTATTAAATTAAAAAAAAATAACTAACATAATTTTTTTTAATTAATAGAAAAGGCTATAGCTTTTTCTTTTTGAGCGTTACCGATACGCCAATAAAAAAAGACATGTGGCACTCGAGAACTGCCGAGGCAAAGCTATTACATAGCATTTTGTTTTCAATAAAATGTATTAAATTAAAAAAAAATAACTAACATAATTTTTTTTAATTAATAGAAAAGGCTATACCCTTTTCTTTTTGAGCGTTACTGATACGCCAATAAAAAAGGACATGTGGCACTCGAGAACTGCCGAGGCAAAGCTATTACATAGCATTTTGTTTTCAATAAAATGTATTAAATTAAAAAAAAAATAACTAACATAATTTTTTTTAATTAATAGAAAAGGCTATAGCCTTTTCTTTTTGAGCGTTACTGATACGCCAATAAAAAAAGACATGTGGCACTCGAGAACTGCCGAGGCAAAGCTATTACATAGCATTTTGTTTTCAATAAAATGTATTAAATTAAAAAAAAAAAAAAACTAACATAATTTTTTTTAATTAATAGAAAAGGCTATACCCTTTTCTTTTTGAGCGTTACTGATACGCCAATAAAAAAAGACATGTGTCACTCGAGAACTGCCGAGGCAAAGCTATTACATAGCATTTTGTTTTCAATAAAATGTATTAAATTAAAAAAAAAAAAAACTAACATAATTTTTTTTAATTAATAGAAAAGGCTATACCCTTTTCTTTTTGAGCGTTACTGATACGCCAATAAAAAAAGACATGTGGCACTCGAGAACTGCCGAGGCAAAGCTATTAAAAAAAATTAAAAAAAAAAAAACTAACATAATTTTTTTTAATTAATAGAAAAGGCTATAGCCTTTTCTTTTTGAGCGTTACTGATACGCCAATAAAAAAAGACATGTGGCACTCGAGAACTGCCGAGGCAAAGCTATTACATAGCATTTTGTTTTCAATAAAATGTATTAAATTAAAAAAAAATAACTAACATAATTTTTTTTAATTAATAGAAAAGGCTGTAGCTTTTTCTTTTTGAGCGTTACCGATACGCCAATAAAAAAAGACATGTGGCACTCGAGAACTGCCGAGGCAAAGCTATTACATAGCATTTTGTTTTCAATAAAATGTATTAAATTAAAAAAAATAACTAACATAATTTTTTTTAATTAATAGAAAAGGCTATACCCTTTTCTTTTTGAGCGTTACTGATACGCCAATAAAAAAAGACATGTGGCACTCGAGAACTGCCGAGGCAAAGCTATTACATAGCATTTTGTTTTCAATAAAATGTATTAAATTAAAAAAAAATAACTAACATAATTTTTTTTAATTAATAGAAAAGGCTATACCCTTTTCTTTTTGAGCGTTACTGATACGCCAATAAAAAAAGACATGTGGCACTCGAGAACTGCCGAGGCAAAGCTATTACATAGCATTTTGTTTTCAATAAAATGTATTAAATTAAAAAAAAATAACTAACATAATTTTTTTTAATTAATAGAAAAGGCTATACCCTTTTCTTTTTGAGCGTTACTGATACGCCAATAAAAAAAGACATGTGGCACTCGAGAACTGCCGAGGCAAAGCTATTACATAGCATTTTGTTTTCAATAAAATGTATTAAATTAAAAAAAAATAACTAACATAATTTTTTTTAATTAATAGAAAAGGCTATAGCTTTTTCTTTTTGAGCGTTACCGATACGCCAATAAAAAAAGACATGTGGCACTCGAGAACTGCCGAGGCAAAGCTATTACATAGCATTTTGTTTTCAATAAAATGTATTAAATTAAAAAAAAATAACTAACATAATTTTTTTTAATTAATAGAAAAGGATATACCCTTTTCTTTTTGAGCGTTACTGATACGCCAATAAAAAAGGACATGTGGCACTCGAGAACTGCCGAGGCAAAGCTATTACATAGCATTTTGTTTTCAATAAAATGTATTAAATTAAAAAAAATAACTAACATAATTTTTTTTAATTAATAGAAAAGGCTATAGCCTTTTCTTTTTGAGCGTTACTGATACGCCAATAAAAAAAGACATGTGGCACTCGAGAACTGCCGAGGCAAAGCTATTACATAGCATTTTGTTTTCAATAAAATGTATTAAATTAAAAAAAAATAACTAACATAATTTTTTTTAATTAATAGAAAAGGCTATAGCTTTTTCTTTTTGAGCGTTACCGATACGCCAATAAAAAAAGACATGTGGCACTCGAGAACTGCCGAGGCAAAGCTATTACATAGCATTTTGTTTTCAATAAAATGTATTAAATTAAAAAAAAATAACTAACATAATTTTTTTTAATTAATAGAAAAGGCTATACCCTTTTCTTTTTGAGCGTTACTGATACGCCAATAAAAAAGGACATGTGGCACTCGAGAACTGCCGAGGCAAAGCTATTACATAGCATTTTGTTTTCAATAAAATGTATTAAATTAAAAAAAATAACTAACATAATTTTTTTTAATTAATAGAAAAGGCTATAGCCTTTTCTTTTTGAGCGTTACTGATACGCCAATAAAAAAAGACATGTGGCACTCGAGAACTGCCGAGGCAAAGCTATTACATAGCATTTTGTTTTCAATAAAATGTATTAAATTAAAAAAAAATAACTAACATAATTTTTTTTAATTAATAGAAAAGGCTATACCCTTTTCTTTTTGAGCGTTACTGATACGCCAATAAAAAAAGACATGTGGCACTCGAGAACTGCCGAGGCAAAGCTATTACATAGCATTTTGTTTTCAATAAAATGTATTAAATTAAAAAAAATAACTAACATAATTTTTTTTAATTAATAGAAAAGGCTATACCCTTTTCTTTTTGAGCGTTACTGATACGCCAATAAAAAAAGACATGTGGCACTCGAGAACTGCCGAGGCAAAGCTATTACATAGCATTTTGTTTTCAATAAAATGTATTAAATTAAAAAAAAATAACTAACATAATTTTTTTAATTAATAGAAAAGGCTATAGCTTTTTCTTTTTGAGCGTTACCGATACGCCAATAAAAAAAGACATGTGGCACTCGAGAACTGCCGAGGCAAAGCTATTACATAGCATTTTGTTTTCAATAAAATGTATTAAATTAAAAAAAAATAACTAACATAATTTTTTTTAATTAATAGAAAAGGCTATACCCTTTTCTTTTTGAGCGTTACTGATACGCCAATAAAAAAGGACATGTGGCACTCGAGAACTGCCGAGGCAAAGCTATTACATAGCATTTTGTTTTCAATAAAATGTATTAAATTAAAAAAAATAACTAACATAATTTTTTTTAATTAATAGAAAAGGCTATAGCCTTTTCTTTTTGAGCGTTACTGATACGCCAATAAAAAAAGACATGTGGCACTCGAGAACTGCCGAGGCAAAGCTATTACATAGCATTTTGTTTTCAATAAAATGTATTAAATTAAAAAAAAATAACTAACATAATTTTTTTTAATTAATAGAAAAGGCTATACCCTTTTCTTTTTGAGCGTTACTGATACGCCAATAAAAAAAGACATGTGGCACTCGAGAACTGCCGAGGCAAAGCTATTACATAGCATTTTGTTTTCAATAAAATGTATTAAATTAAAAAAAAATAACTAACATAATTTTTTTTAATTAATAGAAAAGGCTATAGCTTTTTCTTTTTGAGCGTTACCGATACGCCAATAAAAAAAGACATGTGGCACTCGAGAACTGCCGAGGCAAAGCTATTACATAGCATTTTGTTTTCAATAAAATGTATTAAATTAAAAAAAAATAACTAACATAATTTTTTTTAATTAATAGAAAAGGCTATACCCTTTTCTTTTTGAGCGTTACTGATACGCCAATAAAAAAGGACATGTGGCACTCGAGAACTGCCGAGGCAAAGCTATTACATAGCATTTTGTTTTCAATAAAATGTATTAAATTAAAAAAAATAACTAACATAATTTTTTTTAATTAATAGAAAAGGCTATAGCCTTTTCTTTTTGAGCGTTACTGATACGCCAATAAAAAAAGACTTGTGGCACTCGAGAACTGCCGAGGCAAAGCTATTACATAGCATTTTGTTTTCAATAAAATGTATTAAATTAAAAAAAAATAACTAACATAATTTTTTTTAATTAATAGAAAAGGCTGTAGCTTTTTCTTTTTGAGCGTTACCGATACGCCAATAAAAAAAGACATGTGGCACTCGAGAACTGCCGAGGCAAAGCTATTACATAGCATTTTGTTTTCAATAAAATGTATTAAATTAAAAAAAAATAACTAACATAATTTTTTTTAATTAATAGAAAAGGCTATACCCTTTTCTTTTTGAGCGTTACTGATACGCCAATAAAAAAAGACATGTGGCACTCGAGAACTGCCGAGGCAAAGCTATTACATAGCATTTTGTTTTCAATAAAATGTATTAAATTAAAAAAAAAATAACTAACATAATTTTTTTTAATTAATAGAAAAGGCTATAGCTTTTTCTTTTTGAGCGTTACCGATACGCCAATAAAAAAAGACATGTGGCACTCGAGAACTGCCGAGGCAAAGCTATTACATAGCATTTTGTTTTCAATAAAATGTATTAAATTAAAAAAAAATAACTAACATAATTTTTTTTAATTAATAGAAAAGGCTATACCCTTTTCTTTTTGAGCGTTACTGATACGCCAATAAAAAAGGACATGTGGCACTCGAGAACTGCCGAGGCAAAGCTATTACATAGCATTTTGTTTTCAATAAAATGTATTAAATTAAAAAAAATAACTAACATAATTTTTTTTAATTAATAGAAAAGGCTATAGCCTTTTCTTTTTGAGCGTTACTGATACGCCAATAAAAAAAGACTTGTGGCACTCGAGAACTGCCGAGGCAAAGCTATTACATAGCATTTTGTTATCAATAAAATGTATTAAATTAAAAAAAAATAACTAACATAATTTTTTTTAATTAATAGAAAAGGCTATACCCTTTTCTTTTTGAGCGTTACTGATACGCCAATAAAAAAAGACATGTGGCACTCGAGAACTGCCGAGGCAAAGCTATTACATAGCATTTTGTTTTCAATAAAATGTATTAAATTAAAAAAAAATAACTAACATAATTTTTTTTAATTAATAGAAAAGGCTGTAGCTTTTTCTTTTTGAGCGTTACCGATACGCCAATAAAAAAGACATGTGGCACTCGAGAACTGCCGAGGCAAAGCTATTACATAGCATTTTGTTTTCAATAAAATGTATTAAATTAAAAAAAATAACTAAAATAATTTTTTTTAATTAATAGAAAAGGCTATAGCCTATTACATAGCATTTTGTTTTCAATAAAATGTATTAAATTAAAAAAAAATAACTAACATAATTTTTTTTAATTAATAGAAAAGGCTGTAGCTTTTTCTTTTTGAGCGTTACCGATACGCCAATAAAAAAGACATGTGGCACTCGAGAACTGCCGAGGCAAAGCTATTACATAGCATTTTGTTTTCAATAAAATGTATTAAATTAAAAAAAATAACTAAAATAATTTTTTTTAATTAATAGAAAAGGCTATAGCCTATTACATAGCATTTTGTTTTCAATAAAATGTATTAAATTAAAAAAAAATAACTAACATAATTTTTTTTAATTAATAGAAAAGGCTATAGCCTTTTCTTTTTGAGCGTTACTGATACGCCAATAAAAAAAGACATGTGGCACTCGAGAACTGCCGAGGCAAAGCTATTACATAGCATTTTGTTTTCAATAAAATGTATTAAATTAAAAAAAAATAACTAACATAATTTTTTTTAATTAATAGAAAAGGCTATACCCTTTTCTTTTTGAGCGTTACTGATACGCCAATAAAAAAAGACATGTGGCACTCGAGAACTGCCGAGGCAAAGCTATTACATAGCATTTTGTTTTCAATAAAATGTATTAAATTAAAAAAAAATAACTAACATAATTTTTTTTAATTAATAGAAAAGGCTATAGCCTTTTCTTTTTGAGCGTTCCTGATACGCCAATAAAAAAAGACATGTGGCACTCGAGAACTGCCGAGGCAAAGCTATTACATAGCATTTTGTTTTCAATAAAATGTATTAAATTAAAAAAAAAATAACCAACATAATTTTTTTTAATTAATAGAAAAGGCTGTAGCCTTTTCTTTTTGAGCGTTACTGATACGCCAATAAAAAAAGACATGTGGCACTCGAGAACTGCCGAGGCAAAGCTATTACATAGCATTTTGTTTTCAATAAAATGTATTAAATTAAAAAAAAATAACTAACATAATTTTTTTTAATTAATAGAAAAGGCTGTAGCTTTTTCTTTTTGAGCGTTACCGATACGCCAATAAAAAAAGACATGTGGCACTCGAGAACTGCCGAGGCAAAGCTATTACATAGCATTTTGTTTTCAATAAAATGTATTAAATTAAAAAAAAATAACTAACATAATTTTTTTTAATTTCTTTTTGAGCGTTACTGATACGCCAATAAAAAAAGACATGTGGCCCTCGAGAACTGCCGAGGCAAAGCTATTACATAGCATTTTGTTTTCAATAAAATGTATTAAATTAAAAAAAAAAAACTAACATAATTTTTTTTAATTAATAGAAAAGGCTATACCCTTTTCTTTTTGAGCGTTACTGATACGCCAATAAAAAAAGACATGTGGCACTCGAGAACTGCCGAGGCAAAGCTATTACATAGCATTTTGTTTTCAATAAAATGTATTAAATTAAAAAAAAATAACTAACATAATTTTTTTTAATTAATAGAAAAGGCTATAGCCTTTTCTTTTTGAGCGTTACTGATACGCCAATAAAAAAAGACATGTGGCACTCGAGAACTGCCGAGGCAAAGCTATTACATAGCATTTTGTTTTCAATAAAATGTATTAAATTAAAAAAAAAATAACTAACATAATTTTTTTTAATTAATAGAAAAGGCTATAGCTTTTTCTTTTTGAGCGTTACCGATACGCCAATAAAAAAAGACATGTGGCACTCGAGAATTGCCGAGGCAAAGCTATTACATAGCATTTT
This sequence comes from Gymnocheta viridis, assembly GCA_956483585.1. NCBI lineage: Eukaryota > Metazoa > Arthropoda > Insecta > Diptera > Tachinidae > Gymnocheta > Gymnocheta viridis. The sequence goes on along the minus strand of OY101442.1, from coordinate 33,705,257 downwards.
GTTTTCAATAAAATGTATTAAATTAAAAAAAAAAAAACTAACATAATTTTTTTTAATTAATAGAAAAGGCTATACCCTTTTCTTTTTGAGCGTTACTGATACGCCAATAAAAAAAGACATGTGGCACTCGAGAACTGCCGAGGCAAAGCTATTACATAGCATTTTGTTTTCAATAAAATGTATTAAATTAAAAAAAAAATAACTAACATAATTTTTTTTAATTAATAGAAAAGGCTATAGCCTTTTCTTTTTGAGCGTTACTGATACGCCAATAAAAAAAGACATGTGGCACTCGAGAACTGCCGAGGCAAAGCTATTACATAGCATTTTGTTTTCAATAAAATGTATTAAATTAAAAAAAAAATAACTAACATAATTTTTTTTAATTAATAGAAAAGGCTATAGCTTTTTCTTTTTGAGCGTTACCGATACGCCAATAAAAAAAGACATGTGGCACTCGAGAATTGCCGAGGCAAAGCTATTACATAGCATTTTGTTTTCAATAAAATGTATTAAATTAAAAAAAAAAAAACTAACATAATTTTTTTTAATTAATAGAAAAGGCTATACCCTTTTCTTTTTGAGCGTTACTGATACGCCAATAAAAAAAGACATGTGGCACTCGAGAACTGCCGAGGCAAAGCTATTACATAGCATTTTGTTTTCAATAAAATGTATTAAATTAAAAAAAAAATAACTAACATAATTTTTTTTAATTAATAGAAAAGGCTATACCCTTTTCTTTTTGAGCGTTACCGATACGCCAATAAAAAAAGACATGTGGCACTCGAGAATTGCCGAGGCAAAGCTATTACATAGCATTTTGTTTTCAATAAAATGTATTAAATTAAAAAAAAATAACTAACATAATTTTTTTTAATTAATAGAAAAGGCTGTAGCTTTTTCTTTTTGAGCGTTACCGATACGCCAATAAAAAAAGACATGTGGCACTCGAGAATTGCCGAGGCAAAGCTATTACATAGCATTTTGTTTTCAATAAAATGTATTAAATTAAAAAAAAAATAACTAACATAATTTTTTTTAATTAATAGAAAAGGCTATTATAGCCTTTTCTTTTTGAGCGTTACTGATACGCCAATAAAAAAAGACATGTGGCACTCGAGAACTGCCGAGGCAAAGCTATTACATAGCATTTTGTTTTCAATAAAATGTATTAAATTAAAAAAAAATAACTAACATAATATTTTTTAATTAATAGAAAAGGCTATTATAGCCTTTTCTTTTTGAGCGTTACTGATACGCCAATAAAAAAAGACATGTGGCACTCGAGAACTGCCGAGGCAAAGCTATTACATAGCATTTTGTTTTCAATAAAATGTATTAAATTAAAAAAAAAATAACTAACATAATTTTTTTTAATTAATAGAAAAGGCTGTAGCTTTTTCTTTTTGAGCGTTACCGATACGCCAATAAAAAAAGACATGTGGCACTCGAGAACTGCCGAGGCAAAGCTATTACATAGCATTTTGTTTTCAATAAAATGTATATAAAAAAAAAATAACTAACATAATTTTTTTTAATTAATAGAAAAGGCTGTAGCTTTTTCTTTTTGAGCGTTACCGATACGCCAATAAAAAAAGACATGTGGCACTCGAGAACTGCCGAGGCAAAGCTATTACATAGCATTTTGTTTTCAATAAAATGTATTAAATAAAAAAAAAATAACTAACATAATTTTTTTTAATTAATAGAAAAGGCTGTAGCTTTTTCTTTTTGAGCGTTACCGATACGCCAATAAAAAAAGACATGTGGCACTCGAGAACTGCCGAGGCAAAGCTATTACATAGCATTTTGTTTTCAATAAAATGTATTAAATAAAAAAAAATAACTAACATAATTTTTTTTAATTAATAGAAAAGGCTGTAGCTTTTTCTTTTTGAGCGTTACCGATACGCCAATAAAAAAAGACATGTGGCACTCGAGAACTGCCGAGGCAAAGCTATTACATAGCATTTTGTTTTCAATAAAATGTATTAAATTAAAAAAAAATAACTAACATAATTTTTTTTAATAAATAGAAAAGGCTATAGCTTTTTCTTTTGGAGCGTTACCGATACGCCAATAAAAAAAGACATGTGGCACTCGAGAACTGCCGAGGCAAAGCTATTACATAGCATTTTGTTTTCAATAAAATGTATTAAATTAAAAAAAAATAACTAACATAATTTTTTTTAATTAATAGAAAAGGCTATACCCTTTTCTTTTTGAGCGTTACTGATACGCCAATAAAAAAGGACATGTGGCACTCGAGAACTGCCGAGGCAAAGCTATTACATAGCATTTTGTTTTCAATAAAATGTATTAAATAAAAAAAAAAATAACTAACATAATTTTTTTTAATTAATAGAAAAGGCTGTAGCTTTTTCTTTTTGAGCGTTACCGATACGCCAATAAAAAAAGACATGTGGCACTCGAGAACTGCCGAGGCAAAGCTATTACATAGCATTTTGTTTTCAATAAAATGTATTAAATTAAAAAAAAATAACTAACATAATTTTTTTTAATTAATAGAAAAGGCTATACCCTTTTCTTTTTGAGCGTTACTGATACGCCAATAAAAAAAGACATGTGGCACTCGAGAACTGCCGAGGCAAAGCTATTACATAGCATTTTGTTTTCAATAAAATGTATTAAATTAAAAAAAAAATAACTAACATAATTTTTTTTAATTAATAGAAAAGGCTGTAGCTTTTTCTTTTTGAGCGTTACTGATACGCCAATAAAAAAAGACATGTGGCACTCGAGAACTGCCGAGGCAAAGCTATTACATAGCATTTTGTTTTCAATAAAATGTATTAAATTAAAAAAAAAAAAAAACTAACATAATTTTTTTTAATTAATAGAAAAGGCTATAGCCTTTTCTTTTTGAGCGTTACTGATACGCCAATAAAAAAAGACATGTGGCACTCGAGAACTGCCGAGGCGAAGCTATTACATAGCATTTTGTTTTCAATAAAATGTATTAAATTAAAAAAAAAAAAAAAACTAACATAATTTTTTTTAATTAATAGAAAAGGCTATAGCCTTTTCTTTTTGAGCGTTACTGATACGCCAATAAAAAAAGACATGTGGCACTCGAGAACTGCCGAGGCAAAGCTATTACATAGCATTTTGTTTTCAATAAAATGTATTAAATAAAAAAAAAAATAACTAACATAATTTTTTTTAATTAATAGAAAAGGCTGTAGCTTTTTCTTTTTGAGCGTTACCGATACGCCAATAAAAAAAGACATGTGGCACTCGAGAACTGCCGAGGCAAAGCTATTACATAGCATTTTGTTTTCAATAAAATGTATTAAATTAAAAAAAAAATAACTAACATAATTTTTTTTAATTAATAGAAAAGGCTATACCCTTTTCTTTTTGAGCGTTACTGATACGCCAATAAAAAAAGACATGTGGCACTCGAGAACTGCCGAGGCAAAGCTATTACATAGCATTTTGTTTTCAATAAAATGTATTAAATTAAAAAAAAAATAACTAACATAATTTTTTTTTAATTAATAGAAAAGGCTGTAGCTTTTTCTTTTTGAGCGTTACCGATACGCCAATAAAAAAAGACATGTGGCACTCGAGAACTGCCGAGGCAAAGCTATTACATAGCATTTTGTTTTCAATAAAATGTATTAAATTAAAAAAAAAATAACTAACATAATTTTTTTTAATTAATAGAAAAGGCTGTAGCTTTTTCTTTTTGAGCGTTACTGATACGCCAATAAAAAAAGACATGTGGCACTCGAGAACTGCCGAGGCAAAGCTATTACATAGCATTTTGTTTTCAATAAAATGTATTAAATTAAAAAAAAATAACTAACATAATTTTTTTTAATAAATAGAAAAGGCTGTAGCTTTTTCTTTTTGAGCGTTACCGATACGCCAATAAAAAAAGACATGTGGCAGTCGAGAACTGCCGAGGCAAAGCTATTACATAGCATTTTGTTTTCAATAAAATGTATTAAATTAAAAAAAAATAACTAACATAATTTTTTTTAATAAATAGAAAAGGCTATAGCTTTTTCTTTTTGAGCGTTACCGATACGCCAATAAAAAAAGACATGTGGCACTCGAGAACTGCCGAGGCAAAGCTATTACATAGCATTTTGTTTTCAATAAAATGTATTAAATTAAAAAAAAATAACTAACATAATTTTTTTTAATTAATAGAAAAGGCTATACCCTTTTCTTTTTGAGCGTTACTGATACGCCAATAAAAAAGGACATGTGGCACTCGAGAACTGCCGAGGCATAGCTATTACATAGCATTTTGTTTTCAATAAAATGTATTAAATAAAAAAAAAATAACTAACATAATTTTTTTTAATTAATAGAAAAGGCTGTAGCTTTTTCTTTTTGAGCGTTACCGATACGCCAATAAAAAAAGACATGTGGCACTCGAGAACTGCCGAGGCAAAGCTATTACATAGCATTTTGTTTTCAATAAAATGTATTAAATAAAAAAAAAATAACTAACATAATTTTTTTTAATTAATAGAAAAGGCTGTAGCTTTTTCTTTTTGAGCGTTACCGATACGCCAATAAAAAAAGACATGTGGCACTCGAGAACTGCCGAGGCAAAGCTATTACATAGCATTTTGTTTTCAATAAAATGTATTAAATAAAAAAAAAATAACTAACATAATTTTTTTTAATTAATAGAAAAGGCTGTAGCTTTTTCTTTTTGAGCGTTACCGATACGCCAATAAAAAAAGACATGTGGCACTCGAGAACTGCCGAGGCAAAGCTATTACATAGCATTTTGTTTTCAATAAAATGTATTAAATTAAAAAAAAATAACTAACATAATTTTTTTTAATTAATAGAAAAGGCTATATATACCCTTTTCTTTTTGAGCGTTACTGATACGCCAATAAAAAAGGACATGTGGCACTCGAGAACTGCCGAGGCAAAGCTATTACATAGCATTTTGTTTTCAATAAAATGTATTAAATAAAAAAAAAAATAACTAACATAATTTTTTTTAATTAATAGAAAAGGCTGTAGCTTTTTCTTTTTGAGCGTTACCGATACGCCAATAAAAAAAGACATGTGGCACTCGAGAACTGCCGAGGCAAAGCTATTACATAGCATTTTGTTTTCAATAAAATGTATTAAATTAAAAAAAATAACTAACATAATTTTTTTTAATTAATAGAAAAGGCTATACCCTTTTCTTTTTGAGCGTTACTGATACGCCAATAAAAAAAGACATGTGGCACTCGAGAACTGCCGAGGCAAAGCTATTACATAGCATTTTGTTTTCAATAAAATGTATTAAATTAAAAAAAAAATAACTAACATAATTTTTTTTAATTAATAGAAAAGGCTGTAGCTTTTTCTTTTTGAGCGTTACTGATACGCCAATAAAAAAAGACATGTGGCACTCGAGAACTGCCGAGGCAAAGCTATTACATAGCATTTTGTTTTCAATAAAATGTATTAAATTAAAAAAAAAAAAAAACTAACATAATTTTTTTTAATTAATAGAAAAGGCTATAGCCTTTTCTTTTTGAGCGTTACTGATACGCCAATAAAAAAAGACATGTGGCACTCGAGAACTGCCGAGGCAAAGCTATTACATAGCATTTTGTTTTCAATAAAATGTATTAAATAAAAAAAAAAATAACTAACATAATTTTTTTTAATTAATAGAAAAGGCTGTAGCTTTTTCTTTTTGAGCGTTACCGATACGCCAATAAAAAAAGACATGTGGCACTCGAGAACTGCCGAGGCAAAGCTATTACATAGCATTTTGTTTTCAATAAAATGTATTAAATTAAAAAAAAATAACTAACATAATTTTTTTTAATTAATAGAAAAGGCTATACCCTTTTCTTTTTGAGCGTTACTGATACGCCAATAAAAAAAGACATGTGGCACTCGAGAACTGCCGAGGCAAAGCTATTACATAGCATTTTGTTTTCAATAAAATGTATTAAATTAAAAAAAAAATAACTAACATAATTTTTTTTAATTAATAGAAAAGGCTGTAGCTTTTTCTTTTTGAGCGTTACCGATACGCCAATAAAAAAAGACATGTGGCACTCGAGAACTGCCGAGGCAAAGCTATTACATAGCATTTTGTTTTCAATAAAATGTATTAAATTAAAAAAAAAATAACTAACATAATTTTTTTTAATTAATAGAAAAGGCTGTAGCTTTTTCTTTTTGAGCGTTACTGATACGCCAATAAAAAAAGACATGTGGCACTCGAGAACTGCCGAGGCAAAGCTATTACATAGCATTTTGTTTTCAATAAAATGTATTAAATTAAAAAAAAATAACTAACATAATTTTTTTTAATTAATAGAAAAGGCTATACCCTTTTCTTTTTGAGCGTTACTGATACGCCAATAAAAAAAGACATGTGGCACTCGAGAACTGCCGAGGCAAAGCTATTACATAGCATTTTGTTTTCAATAAAATGTATTAAATTAAAAAAAAAAATAACTAACATAATTTTTTTTAATTAATAGAAAAGGCTGTAGCTTTTTCTTTTTGAGCGTTACCGATACGCCAATAAAAAAAGACATGTGGCACTCGAGAACTGCCGAGGCAAAGCTATTACATAGCATTTTGTTTTCAATAAAATGTATTAAATTAAAAAAAAAATAACTAACATAATTTTTTTTAATTAATAGAAAAGGCTGTAGCTTTTTCTTTTTGAGCGTTACTGATACGCCAATAAAAAAAGACATGTGGCACTCGAGAACTGCCGAGGCAAAGCTATTACATAGCATTTTGTTTTCAATAAAATGTATTAAATTAAAAAAAAATAACTAACATAATTTTTTTTAATAAATAGAAAAGCCTATAGCTTTTTCTTTTTGAGCGTTACCGATACGCCAATAAAAAAAGACATGTGGCACTCGAGAACTGCCGAGGCAAAGCTATTACATAGCATTTTGTTTTCAATAAAATGTATTAAATTAAAAAAAAATAACTAACATAATTTTTTTTAATTAATAGAAAAGGCTATACCCTTTTCTTTTTGAGCGTTACTGATACGCCAATAAAAAAGGACATGTGGCACTCGAGAACTGCCGAGGCAAAGCTATTACATAGCATTTTGTTTTCAATAAAATGTATTAAATAAAAAAAAAAATAACTAACATAATTTTTTTTAATTAATAGAAAAGGCTGTAGCTTTTTCTTTTTGAGCGTTACCGATACGCCAATAAAAAAGGACATGTGGCACTCGAGAACTGCCGAGGCAAAGCTATTACATAGCATTTTGTTTTCAATAAAATGTATTAAATAAAAAAAAAAATAACTAACATAATTTTTTTTAATTAATAGAAAAGGCTGTAGCTTTTTCTTTTTGAGCGTTACTGATACGCCAATAAAAAAAGACATGTGGCACTCGAGAACTGCCGAGGCAAAGCTATTACATAGCATTTTGTTTTCAATAAAATGTATTAAATTAAAAAAAAAAAAAACTAACATAATTTTTTTTAATTAATAGAAAAGGCTATAGCCTTTTCTTTTTGAGCGTTACTGATACACCAATAAAAAAAGACATGTGGCACTCGAGAACTGCCGAGGCAAAGCTATTACATAGCATTTTGTTTTCAATAAAATGTATTAAATTAAAAAAAAAAAAAACTAACATAATTTTTTTTAATTAATAGAAAAAGCGTTACTGATACGCCAATAAAAAAAGACATGTGGCACTCGAGAACTGCCGAGGCAAAGCTATTACATAGCATTTTGTTTTCAATAAAATGTATTAAATAAAAAAAAAATAACTAACATAATTTTTTTTAATTAATAGAAAAGGCTGTAGCTTTTTCTTTTTGAGCGTTACCGATACGCCAATAAAAAAAGACATGTGGCACTCGAGAACTGCCGAGGCAAAGCTATTACATAGCATTTTGTTTTCAATAAAATGTATTAAATTAAAAAAAAAATAACTAACATAATTTTTTTTAATTAATAGAAAAGGCTGTAGCTTTTTCTTTTTGAGCGTTACCGATACGCCAATAAAAAAAGACATGTGGCACTCGAGAACTGCCGAGGCAAAGCTATTACATAGCATTTTGTTTTCAATAAAATGTATTAAATTAAAAAAAAAATAACTAACATAATTTTTTTTAATTAATAGAAAAGGCTGTAGCTTTTTCTTTTTGAGCGTTACTGATACGCCAATAAAAAAAGACATGTGGCACTCGAGAACTGCCGAGGCAAAGCTATTACATAGCATTTTGTTTTCAATAAAATGTATTAAATTAAAAAAAAAATAACTAACATAATTTTTTTTAATTAATAGAAAAGGCTGTAGCTTTTTCTTTTTGAGCGTTACTGATACGCCAATAAAAAAAGACATGTGGCACTCGAGAACTGCCGAGGCAAAGCTATTACATAGCATTTTGTTTTCAATAAAATGTATTAAATTAAAAAAAAAATAACTAACATAATTTTTTTTAATTAATAGAAAAGGCTGTAGCTTTTTCTTTTTGAGCGTTACCGATACGCCAATAAAAAAAGACATGTGGCACTCGAGAACTGCCGAGGCAAAGCTATTACATAGCATTTTGTTTTCAATAAAATGTATTAAATTAAAAAAAAAATAACTAACATAATTTTTTTTAATTAATAGAAAAGGCTATACCCTTTTCTTTTTGAGCGTTACTGATACGCCAATAAAAAAAGACATGTGGCACTCGAGAACTGCCGAGGCAAAGCTATTACATAGCATTTTGTTTTCAATAAAATGTATTAAATTAAAAAAAAAATAACTAACATAATTTTTTTTAATTAATAGAAAAGGCTGTAGCTTTTTCTTTTTGAGCGTTACTGATACGCCAATAAAAAAAGACATGTGGCACTCGAGAACTGCCGAGGCAAAGCTATTACATAGCATTTTGTTTTCAATAAAATGTATTAAATTAAAAAAAAAATAACTAACATAATTTTTTTTAATTAATAGAAAAGGCTGTAGCTTTTTCTTTTTGAGCGTTACTGATACGGCAATAAAAAAAGACATGTGGCACTCGAGAACTGCCGAGGCAAAGCTATTACATAGCATTTTGTTTTCAATAAAATGTATTAAATTAAAAAAAAAATAACTAACATAATTTTTTTTAATTAATAGAAAAGGCTGTAGCTTTTTCTTTTTGAGCGTTACCGATACGCCAATAAAAAAAGACATGTGGCACTCGAGAACTGCCGAGGCAAAGCTATTACATAGCATTTTGTTTTCAATAAAATGTATTAAATTAAAAAAAAAATAACTAACATAATTTTTTTTAATTAATAGAAAAGGCTATACCCTTTTCTTTTTGAGCGTTACTGATACGCCAATAAAAAAAGACATGTGGCACTCGAGAACTGCCGAGGCAAAGCTATTACATAGCATTTTGTTTTCAATAAAATGTATTAAATTAAAAAAAATAACTAACATAATTTTTTTTAATTAATAGAAAAGGCTGTAGCTTTTTCTTTTTGAGCGTTACCGATACGCCAATAAAAAAAGACATGTGGCACTCGAGAACTGCCGAGGCAAAGCTATTACATAGCATTTTGTTTTCAATAAAATGTATTAAATTAAAAAAAATAACTAACATAATTTTTTTTAATTAATAGAAAAGGCTGTAGCTTTTTCTTTTTGAGCGTTACCGATACGCCAATAAAAAAAGACATGTGGCACTCGAGAACTGCCGAGGCAAAGCTATTACATAGCATTTTGTTTTCAATAAAATGTATTAAATTAAAAAAAAAATAACTAACATAATTTTTTTTAATTAATAGAAAAGGCTTTTCTTTTTGAGCGTTACTGATACGCCAATAAAAAAAGACATGTGGCACTCGAGAACTGCCGAGGCAAAGCTATTACATAGCATTTTGTTTTCAATAAAATGTATTAAATTAAAAAAAAATAACTAACATAATTTTTTTAATTAATAGAAAAGGCTATAGCCTTTTCTTTTTGAGCGTTACTGATACGCCAATAAAAAAAGACATGTGGCAATCGAGAACTGCCGAGGCAAAGCTATTACATAGCATTTTGTTTTCAATAAAATGTATTAAATAAAAAAAAAATAACTAACATAATTTTTTTTAATTAATAGAAAAGGCTGTAGCTTTTTCTTTTTGAGCGTTACCGATACGCCAATAAAAAAAGACATGTGGCACTCGAGAACTGCCGAGGCAAAGCTATTACATAGCATTTTGTTTTCAATAAAATGTATTAAATTAAAAAAAAAATAACTAACATAATTTTTTTTAATTAATAGAAAAGGCTGTAGCTTTTTCTTTTTGAGCGTTACCGATACGCCAATAAAAAAAGACATGTGGCACTCGAGAACTGCCGAGGCAAAGCTATTACATAGCATTTTGTTTTCAATAAAATGTATTAAATAAAAAAAAAATAACTAACATAATTTTTTTTAATTAATAGAAAAGGCTGTAGCTTTTTCTTTTTGAGCGTTACCGATACGCCAATAAAAAAAGACATGTGGCACTCGAGAACTGCCGAGGCAAAGCTATTACATAGCATTTTGTTTTCAATAAAATGTATTAAATAAAAAAAAAATAACTAACATAATTTTTTTTAATTAATAGAAAAGGCTGTAGCTTTTTCTTTTTGAGCGTTACCGATACGCCAATAAAAAAAGACATGTGGCACTCGAGAACTGCCGAGGCAAAGCTATTACATAGCATTTTGTTTTCAATAAAATGTATTAAATTAAAAAAAAAATAACTAACATAATTTTTTTTAATTAATAGAAAAGGCTGTAGCTTTTTCTTTTTGAGCGTTACCGATACGCCAATAAAAAAAGACATGTGGCACTCGAGAACTGCCGAGGCAAAGCTATTACATAGCATTTTGTTTTCAATAAAATGTATTAAATTAAAAAAAAAATAACTAACATAATTTTTTTTAATTAATAGAAAAGCTATACCCTTTTCTTTTTGAGCGTTACTGATACGCCAATAAAAAAAGACATGTGTCACTCGAGAACTGCCGAGGCAAAGCTATTACATAGCATTTTGTTTTCAATAAAATGTATTAAATTAAAAAAAAATAACTAACATAATTTTTTTTAATTAATAGAAAAGGCTATACCCTTTTCTTTTTGAGCGTTACTGATACGCCAATAAAAAAGGACATGTGGCACTCGAGAACTGCCGAGGCAAAGCTATTACATAGCATTTTGTTTTCAATAAAATGTATTAAATTAAAAAAAAATAACTAACATAATTTTTTTTAATTAATAGAAAAGGCTATAGCCTTTTCTTTTTGAGCGTTACTGATACGCCAATAAAAAAAGACATGTGGCACTCGAGAACTGCCGAGGTAAAGCTATTACATAGCATTTTGTTTTCAATAAAATGTATTAAATTAAAAAAAAATAACTAACATAATTTTATTTAATTAATAGAAAAGGCTATAGCCTTTTCTTTTTGAGCGTTACTGATACGCCAATAAAAAAAGACATGTGGCACTCGAGAACTGCCGAGGCAAAGCTATTACATAGCATTTTGTTTTCAATAAAATGTATTAAATTAAAAAAAAAATAACTAACATAATTTTTTTTAATTAATAGAAAAGGCTATAGCCTTTTCTTTTTGAGCGTTACTGATACGCCAATAAAAAAAGACATGTGGCACTCGAGAACTGCCGAGGCAAAGCTATTACATAGCATTTTGTTTTCAATAAAATGTATTAAATTAAAAAAAAAATAACTCACATAATTTTTTTTAATTAATAGAAAAGGCTATAGCCTTTTCTTTTTGAGCGTTACTGATACGCCAATAAAAAAAGACATGTGGCACTCGAGAACTGCCGAGGCAAAGCTATTACATAGCATTTTGTTTTCAATAAAATGTATTAAATTAAAAAAAAAATAACTAACATAATTTTTTTTAATTAATAGAAAAGGCTATAGCCTTTTCTTTTTGAGCGTTACTGATACGCCAATAAAAAAGGACATGTGGCACTCGAGAACTGCCGAGGCAAAGCTATTACATAGCATTTTGTTTTCAATAAAATGTATTAAATTAAAAAAAAATAACTAACATAATTTTTTTTAATTAATAGAAAAGGCTATAGCCTTTTCTTTTTGAGCGTTACTGATACGCCAATAAAAAAAGACATGTGGCACTCGAGAACTGCCGAGGCAAAGCTATTACATAGCATTTTGTTTTCAATAAAATGTATTAAATTAAAAAAAAATAACTAACATAATTTTTTTTAATTAATAGAAAAGGCTAAAGCCTTTTCTTTTTGAGCGTTACTGATACGCCAATAAAAAAAGACATGTGGCACTCGAGAACTACCGAGGCAAAGCTATTACATAGCATTTTGTTTTCAATAAAATGTATTAAATTAAAAAAAAAAAAATAACTAACATAATTTTTTTTAATTAATAGAAAAGGCTGTAGCTTTTTCTTTTTGAGCGTTACCGATACGCCAATAAAAAAAGACATGTGGCACTCGAGAACTGCCGAGGCAAAGCTATTACATAGCATTTTGTTTTCAATAAAATGTATTAAATTAAAAAAAATAACTAACATAATTTTTTTTAATTAATAGAAAAGGCTATACCCTTTTCTTTTTGAGCGTTACTGATACGCCAATAAAAAAAGACATGTGGCACTCGAGAACTGCCGAGGCAAAGCTATTACATAGCATTTTGTTTTCAATAAAATGTATTAAATTAAAAAAAAATAACTAACATAATTTTTTTTAATTAATAGAAAAGGCTATAGCCTTTTCTTTTTGAGCGTTACTGATACGCCAATAAAAAAGGACATGTGGCACTCGAGAACTGCCGAGGCAAAGCTATTACATAGCATTTTGTTTTCAATAAAATGTATTAAATTTAAAAAAAATAACTAACATAATTTTTTTTTAAATAATAGAAAAGGCTATACCCTTTTCTTTTTGAGCGTTACTGATACGCCAATAAAAAAGGACATGTGGCACTCGAGAACTGCCGAGGCAAAGCTATTACATAGCATTTTGTTTTCAATAAAATGTATTAAATTAAAAAAAAATAACTAACATAATTTTTTTTAATTAATAGAAAAGGCTATAGCCTTTTCTTTTTGAGCGTTACTGATACGCCAATAAAAAAAGACATGTGGCACTCGAGAACTGCCGAGGCAAAGCTATTACATAGCATTTTGTTTTCAATAAAATGTATTAAATTAAAAAAAAAATAACTAACATAATTTTTTTTAATTAATAGAAAAGGCTATAGCCTTTTCTTTTTGAGCGTTACTGATACGCCAATAAAAAAAGACATGTGGCACTCGAGAACTGCCGAGGCAAAGCTATTACATAGCATTTTGTTTTCAATAAAATGTATTAAATTAAAAAAAAAATAACTAACATAATTTTTTTTTATTAATAGAAAAGGCTATAGCCTTTTCTTTTTGAGCGTTACTGATACGCCAATAAAAAAAGACATGTGGCACTCGAGAACTGCCGAGGCAAAGCTATTACATAGCATTTTGTTTTCAATAAAATGTATTAAATTAAAAAAAAAATAACTCACATAATTTTTTTTAATTAATAGAAAAGGCTATATATAGCCTTTTCTTTTTGAGCGTTACTGATACGCCAATAAAAAAAGACATGTGGCACTCGAGAACTGCCGAGGCAAAGCTATTACATAGCATTTTGTTTTCAATAAAATGTATTAAATTAAAAAAAAATAACTAACATAATTTTTTTTAATTAATAGAAAAGGCTATAGCCTTTTCTTTTTGAGCGTTACTGATACGCCAATAAAAAAAGACATGTGGCACTCGAGAACTACCGAGGCAAAGCTATTACATAGCATTTTGTTTTCAATAAAATGTATTAAATTAAAAAAAAAAATAACTAACATAATTTTTTTTAATTAATAGAAAAGGCTGTAGCTTTTTCTTTTTGAGCGTTACCGATACGCCAATAAAAAAAGACATGTGGCACTCGAGAACTGCCGAGGCAAAGCTATTACATAGCATTTTGTTTTCAATAAAATGTATTAAATTAAAAAAAATAACTAACATAATTTTTTTTAATTAATAGAAAAGGCTATACCCTTTTCTTTTTGAGCGTTACTGATACGCCAATAAAAAAAGACATGTGGCACTCGAGAACTGCCGAGGCAAAGCTATTACATAGCATTTTGTTTTCAATAAAATGTATTAAATTAAAAAAAAATAACTAACATAATTTTTTTTAATTAATAGAAAAGGCTATACCCTTTTCTTTTTGAGCGTTACTGATAGCCAATAAAAAAAGACATGTGGCACTCGAGAACTGCCGAGGCAAAGCTATTACATAGCATTTTGTTTTCAATAAAATGTATTAAATTAAAAAAAAATTACTAACATAATTTTTTTTAATTAATAGAAAAGGCTATAGCCTTTTCTTTTTGAGCGTTACTGATACGCCAATAAAAAAAGACATGTGGCACTCGAGATAAAAAAAAAATAACTAACATAATTTTTTTTAATTAATAGAAAAGGCTGTAGCCTTTTCTTTTTGAGCGTTACTGATACGCCAATAAAAAAAGACATGTGGCACTCGAGAACTGCCGAGGCAAAGCTATTACATAGCATTTTGTTTTCAATAAAATGTATTAAATTAAAAAAAATAACTAACATAATTTTTTTTAATTAATAGAAAAGGCTGTAGCTTTTTGTTTTTGAGCGTTACCGATACGCCAATAAAAAAAGACATGTGGCACTCGAGAACTGCCGAGGCAAAGCTATTACATAGCATTTTGTTTTCAATAAAATGTATTAAATTAAAAAAAAATAACTAACATAATTTTTTTTAATTAATAGAAAAGGCTATACCCTTTTCTTTTTGAGCGTTACTGATACGCCAATAAAAAAAGACATGTGGCACTCGAGAACTGCCGAGGCAAAGCTATTACATAGCATTTTGTTTTCAATAAAATGTATTAAATTAAAAAAAATAACTAACATAATTTTTTTTAATTAATAGAAAAGGCTGTAGCTTTTTCTTTTTGAGCGTTACCGATACGCCAATAAAAAAAGACATGTGGCACTCGAGAACTGCCGAGGCAAAGCTATTACATAGCATTTTGTTTTCAATAAAATGTATTACATTAAAAAAAAAAAACTCACATAATTTTTTTTAATTAATAGAAAAGGCTATAGCCTTTTCTTTTTGAGCCTTACTGATACGCCAATAAAAAAAGACATGTGGCACTCGAGAACTGCCGAGGCAAAGCTATTACATAGCATTTTGTTTTCAATAAAATGTATTAAATTAAAAAAAAAATAACTAACATAATTTTTTTTAATTAATAGAAAAGGCTATAGCCTTTTCTTTTTGAGCGTTACTGATACGCCAATAAAAAAAGACATGTGGCACTCGAGAACTGCCGAGGCAAAGCTATTACATAGCATTTTGTTTTCAATAAAATGTATTAAATTAAAAAAAAATAACTAACATAATTTTTTTTAATTAATAGAAAAGGCTATAGCCTTTTCTTTTTGAGCGTTACTGATACGCCAATAAAAAAAGACATGTGGCACTCGAGAACTGCCGAGGCAAAGCTATTACATAGCATTTTGTTTTCAATAAAATGTATTAAATTAAAAAAAAATAACTAACATAATTTTTTTTAATTAATAGAAAAGGCTATAGCCTTTTCTTTTTGAGCGTTACTGATACGCCAATAAAAAAAGACATGTGGCACTCGAGAACTGCCGAGGCAAAGCTATTACATAGCATTTTGTTTTCAATAAAATGTATTAAATTAAAAAAAAAATAACTAACATAATTTTTTTTAATTAATAGAAAAGGCTATATAGCCTTTTCTTTTTGAGCGTTACTGATACGCCAATAAAAAAAGACATGTGGCACTCGAGAACTGCCGAGGCAAAGCTATTACATAGCATTTTGTTTTCAATAAAATGTATTAAATTAAAAAAAAATAACTAACATAATTTTTTTTAATTAATAGAAAAGGCAAAGCTATTACCTTTTCTTTTTGAGCGTTACTGATACGCCAATAAAAAAAGACATGTGGCACTCGAGAACTGCCGAGGCAAAGCTATTACATAGCATTTTGTTTTCAATAAAATGTATTAAATTAAAAAAAAATAACTAACATAATTTTTTTTAATTAATAAAGGGTGTTTTTTTAAGCCCGATAGACCTTGAAATTGTAAAAAATAACACAAAAAATTAAATTGTAATCAAAATTTATTTTTTATTCGAAAGATCAATACGTGACATTAACATTTGAAAATGATTTCGGGCATATGGGCACCGCGGCTGTTCTTGACGAAGCGCATTCTGGACGTCCAATTTTGGGCAACTTTTTCGAGCACTGCTGGCCGTATGTCACGAATAACACGAACAATGCTGGCCTCCAAGGCGTCAATTGTTGCTGGTTTATCAGCATAAACCAGTGACTTCACGTAGCCCCACAGGAAATAATCGAGAGGTGTCAAATCGCACGACCTTGGAGGCCAATTGACAGGTCCATTTCTCGAAATCAACTTATCGCCAAATTTTGATTTCAATAAGTCGATGGTTGCGTTCGCCGTATGGCACGTAGCGCCATCCTGTTGAAACCACATCTCCTCCGGATCAATGTCATCCATATTTTCAAACAAAAAATCATTGATCATAGTGCGGTAACGATCTCCATTGACCGTAACGCGAGCTCCGGCCTCATTTTTGAAGAAATAAGGTCCGATGATGCCACCAGCGTGAAAGCCGCACCAAACGGTGCATTTTTCTGCATGTAATGGAGTCTGTAGGGTCTCTTGTGGATTGGTCTCACTCCATATGCGGCAATTTTGCCAATTAACAAACCCGTTAAGCCAAAAATGCGCCTCATCGCTGAATACAATTTTGCGATAAAACAACGTCGCGAATCGACGTCTGATTTTCAAAGTAAATTTGGATAATTTCGTAGCGTTGTTCAAGCGTGAGTCTATTCATGATGATTTGTCAGAGTATACTGAAACAAATAAAAAAAATGTTTCATCAAAATTTAATTTTTTGTGTTACTTTTTACAATTTAAAGTTCTATCTAGCTTAAAAAAACACCCTTTAGAAAAGGCTATAGCCTTTTCTTTTTGAGCGTTACTGATACGCCAATAAAAAAAGACATGTGGCACTCGAGAACTACCGAGGCAAAGCTATTACATAGCATTTTGTTTTCAATAAAATGTATTAAATTAAAAAAAAAAATAACTAACATAATTTTTTTTAATTAATAGAAAAGGCTGTAGCTTTTTCTTTTTGAGCGTTACCGATACGCCAATAAAAAAAGACATGTGGCACTCGAGAACTGCCGAGGCAAAGCTATTACATAGCATTTTGTTTTCAATAAAATGTATTAAATTAAAAAAAAATAACTCACATAATTTTTTTTAATTAATAGAAAAGGCTATAGCCTTTTCTTTTTGAGCGTTACTGATACGTCAATAAAAAAGGACATGTGGCACTCGAGAACTGCCGAGGCAAAGCTATTACATAGCATTTTGTTTTCAATAAAATGTATTAAATTAAAAAAAAATAACTCACATAATTTTTTTTAATTAATAGAAAAGGCTATAGCCTTTTCTTTTTGAGCCTTACTGATACGCCAATAAAAAAAGACATGTGGCACTCGAGAACTGCCGAGGCAAAGCTATTACATAGCATTTTGTTTTCAATAAAATGTATTAAATTAAAAAAAAATAACTAACACAATTTTTTTTAATTAATAGAAAAGGCTATACCCTTTTCTTTTTGAGCGTTACTGATACGTCAATAAAAAAGGACATGTGGCACTCGAGAACTGCCGAGGCAAAGCTATTACATAGCATTTTGTTTTCAATAAAATGTATTAAATTAAAAAAAAATAACTAACATAATTTTTTTTAATTAATAGAAAAGGCTATATATAGCCTTTTCTTTTTGAGCGTTACTGATACGCCAATAAAAAAAGACATGTGGCACTCGAGAACTGCCGAGGCAAAGCTATTACATAGCATTTTGTTTTCAATAAAATGTATTAAATTAAAAAAAAATAACTAACATAATTTTTTTTAATTAATAGAAAAGGCTATACCCTTTTCTTTTTGAGCGTTACTGATACGCCAATAAAAAAAGACATGTGGCACTCGAGAACTGCCGAGGCAAAGCTATTACATAGCATTTTGATTTCAATAAAATGTATTAAATTAAAAAAAAATAACTAACATAATTTTTTTTAATCAATAGAAAGGCTATAGCCTTTTCTTTTTGAGCGTTACTGATACGCCAATAAAAAAAGACATGTGGCACTCGAGAACTGCCGAGGCAAAGCTATTACATAGCATTTTGTTTTCAATAAAATGTATTAAATTAAAAAAAAATAACTAACATAATTTTTTTTAATTAATAGAAAAGGCTATAGCCTTTTCTTTTTGAGCGTTACTGATACGCCAATAAAAAAAGACATGTGGCACTCGAGAACTGCCGAGGCAAAGCTATTACATAGCATTTTGTTTTCAATAAAATGTATTAAATTAAAAAAAAATAACTAACATAATTTTTTTTAATTAATAGAAAAGGCTATAGCCTTTTCTTTTTGAGCGTTACTGATACGCCAATAAAAAAAGACATGTGGCACTCGAGAACTGCCGAGGCAAAGCTATTACATAGCATTTTGTTTTCAATAAAATGTATTAAATTAAAAAAAAAAATAACTAACATAATTTTTTTTAATTAATAGAAAAGGCTATAGCCTTTTCTTTTTGAGCGTTACTGATACGCCAATAAAAAAAGACATGTGGCACTCGAGAACTGCCGAGGCAAAGCTATTACATAGCATTTTGTTTTCAATAAAATGTATTAAATTAAAAAAAAAATAACTAACATAATTTTTTTTAATTAATAGAAAAGGCTATAGCCTTTTCTTTTTGAGCGTTACTGATACGCCAATAAAAAAAGACATGTGGCACTCGAGAACTGCCGAGGCAAAGCTATTACATAGCATTTTGTTTTCAATAAAATGTATTAAATTAAAAAAAATAACTAACATAATTTTTTTTAATTAATAGAAAAGGCAAAGCTATTACCTTTTCTTTTTGAGCGTTACTGATACGCCAATAAAAAAAGACATGTGGCACTCGAGAACTACCGAGGCAAAGCTATTACATAGCATTTTGTTTTCAATAAAATGTATTAAATTAAAAAAAATAACTAACATAATTTTTTTTAATTAATAGAAAAGGCTATACCCTTTTCTTTTTGAGCGTTACTGATACGCCAATAAAAAAAGACATGTGGCACTCGAGAACTACCGAGGCAAAGCTATTACATAGCATTTTGTTTTCAATAAAATGTATTAAATTAAAAAAAAAAATAACTAACATAATTTTTTTTAATTAATAGAAAAGGCAAAGCTATTACCTTTTCTTTTTGAGCGTTACTGATACGCCAATAAAAAAAGACATGTGGCACTCGAGAACTACCGAGGCAAAGCTATTACATAGCATTTTGTTTTCAATAAAATGTATTAAATTAAAAAAAATAACTAACATAATTTTTTTTAATTAATAGAAAAGGCTATACCCTTTTCTTTTTGAGCGTTACTGATACGCCAATAAAAAAAGACATGTGGCACTCGAGAACTACCGAGGCAAAGCTATTACATAGCATTTTGTTTTCAATAAAATGTATTAAATTAAAAAAAAAATAACTAACATAATTTTTTTTAATTAATAGAAAAGGCTGTAGCTTTTTCTTTTTGAGCGTTACCGATACGCCAATAAAAAAAGACATGTGGCACTCGAGAACTGCCGAGGCAAAGCTATTACATAGCATTTTGTTTTCAATAAAATGTATTAAATTAAAAAAAATAACTAACATAATTTTTTTTAATTAATAGAAAAGGCTATACCCTTTTCTTTTTGAGCGTTACTGATACGCCAATAAAAAAAGACATGTGGCACTCGAGAACTGCCGAGGCAAAGCTATTACATAGCATTTTGTTTTCAATAAAATGTATTAAATTAAAAAAAAATAACTAACATAATTTTTTTTAATTAATAGAAAAGGCTATTATACCCTTTTCTTTTTGAGCGTTACTGATAGCCAATAAAAAAAGACATGTGGCACTCGAGAACTGCCGAGGCAAAGCTATTACATAGCATTTTGTTTTCAATAAAATGTATTAAATTAAAAAAAAAATAACTAACATAATTTTTTTTAATTAATAGAAAAGGCTATAGCCTTTTCTTTTTGAGCGTTACTGATACGCCAATAAAAAAAGACATGTGGCACTCGAGATAAAAAAAAAATAACTAACATAATTTTTTTTAATTAATAGAAAAGGCTGTAGCCTTTTCTTTTTGAGCGTTACTGATACGCCAATAAAAAAAGACATGTGGCACTCGAGAACTGCCGAGGCAAAGCTATTACATAGCATTTTGTTTTCAATAAAATGTATTAAATTAAAAAAAATAACTAACATAATTTTTTTTAATTAATAGAAAAGGCTGTAGCTTTTTCTTTTTGAGCGTTACCGATACGCCAATAAAAAAAGACATGTGGCACTCGAGAACTGCCGAGGCAAAGCTATTACATAGCATTTTGTTTTCAATAAAATGTATTAAATTAAAAAAAAATAACTAACATAATTTTTTTTAATTAATAGAAAAGGCTATACCCTTTTCTTTTTGAGCGTTACTGATACGCCAATAAAAAAAGACATGTGGCACTCGAGAACTGCCGAGGCAAAGCTATTACATAGCATTTTGTTTTCAATAAAATGTATTAAATTAAAAAAAAATAACTAACATAATTTTTTTTAATTAATAGAAAAGGCTATACCCTTTTCTTTTTGAGCGTTACTGATACGCCAATAAAAAAGGACATGTGGCACTCGAGAACTGCCGAGGCAAAGCTATTACATAGCATTTTGTTTTCAATAAAATGTATTAAATTAAAAAAAAAATAACTAACATAATTTTTTTTAATTAATAGAAAAGGCTGTAGCTTTTTCTTTTTGAGCGTTACCGATACGCCAATAAAAAAAGACATGTGGCACTCGAGAACTGCCGAGGCAAAGCTATTACATAGCATTTTGTTTTCAATAAAATGTATTAAATTAAAAAAAATAACTTACATAATTTTTTTTAATTAATAGAAAAGGCTATACCCTTTTCTTTTTGAGCGTTACTGATACGCCAATAAAAAAGGACATGTGGCACTCGAGAACTGCCGAGGCAAAGCTATTACATAGCATTTTGTTTTCAATAAAATGTATTAAATTAAAAAAAAATAACTAACATAATTTTTTTTAATTAATAGAAAAGGCTATACCCTTTTCTTTTTGAGCGTTACTGATACGCCAATAAAAAAGGACATGTGGCACTCGAGAACTGCCGAGGCAAAGCTATTACATAGCATTTTGTTTTCAATAAAATGTATTAAATTAAAAAAAAATAACTAACATAATTTTTTTTAATTAATAGAAAAGGCTATAGCCTTTTCTTTTTGAGCGTTACTGATACGCCAATAAAAAAAGACATGTGGCACTCGAGAACTGCCGAGGCAAAGCTATTACATAGCATTTTGTTTTCAATAAAATGTATTAAATTAAAAAAAAATAACTAACATAATTTTTTTTAATTAATAGAAAAGGCTATACCCTTTTCTTTTTGAGCGTTACTGATACGCCAATAAAAAAGGACATGTGGCACTCGAGAACTGCCGAGGCAAAGCTATTACATAGCATTTTGTTTTCAATAAAATGTATTAAATTAAAAAAAAATAACTAACATAATTTTTTTTAATTAATAGAAAAGGCTATACCCTTTTCTTTTTGAGCGTTACTGATACGCCAATAAAAAAGGACATGTGGCACTCGAGAACTGCCGAGGCAAAGCTATTACATAGCATTTTGTTTTCAATAAAATGTATTAAATTAAAAAAAATAACTAACATAATTTTTTTTAATTAATAGAAAAGGCTATACCCTTTTCTTTTTGAGCGTTACTGATACGCCAATAAAAAAGGACATGTGGCACTCGAGAACTGCCGAGGCAAAGATATTACATAGCATTTTGTTTTCAATAAAATGTATTAAATTAAAAAAAAATAACTAACATAATTTTTTTTAATTAATAGAAAAGGCTATACCCTTTTCTTTTTGAGCGTTACTGATACGCCAATAAAAAAGGACATGTGGCACTCGAGAACTGCCGAGGCAAAGCTATTACATAGCATTTTGTTTTCAATAAAATGTATTAAATTAAAAAAAAAAATAACTAACATAATTTTTTTTAATTAATAGAAAAGGCTGTAGCTTTTTCTTTTTGAGCGTTACCGATACGCCAATAAAAAAAGACATGTGGCACTCGAGAACTGCCGAGGCAAAGCTATTACATAGCATTTTGTTTTCAATAAAATGTATTAAATTAAAAAAAAATAACTAACATAATTTTTTTTAATTAATAGAAAAGGCTATACCCTTTTCTTTTTGAGCGTTACTGATAGCCAATAAAAAAAGACATGTGGCACTCGAGAACTGCCGAGGCAAAGCTATTACATAGCATTTTGTTTTCAATAAAATGTATTAAATTAAAAAAAAATAACTAACATAATTTTTTTTAATTAATAGAAAAGGCTATACCCTTTTCTTTTTGAGCGTTACTGATACGCCAATAAAAAAAGACATGTGGCACTCGAGATAAAAAAAAAATAACTAACATAATTTTTTTTAATTAATAGAAAAGGCTGTAGCCTTTTCTTTTTGAGCGTTACTGATACGCCAATAAAAAAAGACATGTGGCACTCGAGAACTGCCGAGGCAAAGCTATTACATAGCATTTTGTTTTCAATAAAATGTATTAAATTAAAAAAAATAACTAACATAATTTTTTTTAATTAATAGAAAAGGCTATACCCTTTTCTTTTTGAGCGTTACTGATACGCCAATAAAAAAGGACATGTGGCACTCGAGAACTGCCGAGGCAAAGATATTACATAGCATTTTGTTTTCAATAAAATGTATTAAATTAAAAAAAAATAACTAACATAATTTTTTTTAATTAATAGAAAAGGCTATACCCTTTTCTTTTTGAGCGTTACTGATACGCCAATAAAAAAGGACATGTGGCACTCGAGAACTGCCGAGGCAAAGCTATTACATAGCATTTTGTTTTCAATAAAATGTATTAAATTAAAAAAAAAAATAACTAACATAATTTTTTTTAATTAATAGAAAAGGCTGTAGCTTTTTCTTTTTGAGCGTTACCGATACGCCAATAAAAAAAGACATGTGGCACTCGAGAACTGCCGAGGCAAAGCTATTACATAGCATTTTGTTTTCAATAAAATGTATTAAATTAAAAAAAATAACTAACATATTTTTTTTTAATTAATAGAAAAGGCTATACCCTTTTCTTTTTGAGCGTTACTGATACGCCAATAAAAAAAGACATGTGGCACTCGAGAACTGCCGAGGCAAAGCTATTACATAGCATTTTGTTTTCAATAAAATGTATTAAATTAAAAAAAAATAACTAACATAATTTTTTTTAATTAATAGAAAAGGCTATACCCTTTTCTTTTTGAGCGTTACTGATAGCCAATAAAAAAAGACATGTGGCACTCGAGAACTGCCGAGGCAAAGCTATTACATAGCATTTTGTTTTCAATAAAATGTATTAAATTAAAAAAAAATAACTAACATAATTTTTTTTAATTAATAGAAAAGGCTATAGCCTTTTCTTTTTGAGCGTTACTGATACGCCAATAAAAAAAGACATGTGGCACTCGAGATAAAAAAAAAATAACTAACATAATTTTTTTTAATTAATAGAAAAGGCTGTAGCCTTTTCTTTTTGAGCGTTACTGATACGCCAATAAAAAAAGACATGTGGCACTCGAGAACTGCCGAGGCAAAGCTATTACATAGCATTTTGTTTTCAATAAAATGTATTAAATTAAAAAAAATAACTAACATAATTTTTTTTTAATTAATAGAAAAGGCTCCTTTTCTTTTTGAGCGTTATTGATACGCCAATAAAAAAAGACATGTGGCACTCGAGAACTGCCGAGGCAAAGCTATTACATAGCATTTTGTTTTCAATAAAATGTATTAAATTAAAAAAAATAACTAACATAATTTTTTTTAATTAATAGAAAAGGCTATAGCCTTTTCTTTTTGAGCGTTATTGATACGCCAATAAAAAAAGACATGTGGCACTCGAGAACTGCCGAGGCAAAGCTATTACATAGCATTTTGTTTTCAATAAAATGTATTAAATTAAAAAAAATAACTAACATAATTTTTTTTAATTAATAGAAAAGGCTATAGCCTTTTCTTTTTGAGCGTTATTGATACGCCAATAAAAAAAGACATGTGGCACTCGAGAACTGCCGAGGCAAAGCTATTACATAGCATTTTGTTTTCAATAAAATGTATTAAATTAAAAAAAATAACTAACATAATTTTTTTTAATTAATAGAAAAGGCTATAGCCTTTTCTTTTTGAGCGTTATTGATACGCCAATAAAAAAAGACATGTGGCACTCGAGAACTGCCGAGGCAAAGCTATTACATAGCATTTTGTTTTCAATAAAATGTATTAAATTAAAAAAAATAACTAACATAATTTTTTTTAATTAATAGAAAAGGCTATAGCCTTTTCTTTTTGAGCGTTATTGATACGCCAATAAAAAAAGACATGTGGCACTCGAGAACTGCCGAGGCAAAGCTATTACATAGCATTTTGTTTTCAATAAAATGTATTAAATTAAAAAAAATAACTAACATAATTTTTTTTAATTAATAGAAAAGGCTATATATAGCCTTTTCTTTTTGAGCGTTACTGATAAGCCAATAAAAAAAGACATGTGGCACTCGAGAACTGCCGAGGCAAAGCTATTACATAGCATTTTGTTTTCAATAAAATGTATTAAATTAAAAAAAAAATAACTAACATTTTTTTTTTAATTAATAGAAAAGGCTATAGCCTTTTCTTTTTGAGCGTTATTGATACGCCAATAAAAAAAGACATGTGGCACTCGAGAACTGCCGAAGCAAAGCTATTAAATAGCATTTTGTTTTCAATAAAATGTATTAAATTAAAAAAAATAACTAACATAATTTTTTTTAATTAATAGAAAAGGCTATAGCCTTTTCTTTTTGAGCGTTATTGATACGCCAATAAAAAAAGACATGTGGCACTCGAGAACTGCCGAGGCAAAGCTATTACATAGCATTTTGTTTTCAATAAAATGTATTAAATTAAAAAAAATAACTAACATAATTTTTTTTAATTAATAGAAAAGGCTATAGCCTTTTCTTTTTGAGCGTTACTGATACGCCAATAAAAAAAGACATGTGGCACTCGAGAACTGCCGAGGCAAAGCTATTACATAGCATTTTGTTTTCAATAAAATGTATTAAATTAAAAAAAATAACTAACATAATTTTTTTTAATTAATAGAAAAGGCTATATATAGCCTTTTCTTTTTGAGCGTTACTGATACGCCAATAAAAAAAGACATGTGGCACTCGAGAACTGCCGAGGCAAAGCTATTAAATAGCATTTTGTTTTCAATAAAATGTATTAAATTAAAAAAAATAACTAACATAATTTTTTTTAATTAATAGAAAAGGCTATAGCCTTTTCTTTTTGAGCGTTACTGATACGCCAATAAAAAAAGACATGTGGCACTCGAGAACTGCCGAGGCAAAGCTATTACATAGCATTTTGTTTTCAATAAAATGTATTCAATTAAAAAAAAATAACTAACATAATTTTTTTTAATTAATAGAAAAGGCTATAGCCTTTTCCTTTTGAGCGTTACTGATACGCCAATAAAAAAAGACATGTGGCACTCGAGAACTGCCGAGGCAAAGCTATTACATAGCATTTTGTTTTCAATAAAATGTATTAAATTAAAAAAAAAATAACTAACATAATTTTTTTTAATTAATAGAAAAGGCTATAGCCTTTTCTTTTTGAGCGTTACTGATACGCCAATAAAAAAAGACATGTGGCACCCGAGAACTGCCGAGGCAAAGCTATTACATAGCATTTTGTTTTCAATAAAATGTATTCAATTAAAAAAAAAATAACTAACATAATTTTTTTTAATTAATAGAAAAGGCTATAGCCTTTTCTTTTTGAGCGTTACTGATACGCCAATAAAAAAAGACATGTGGCACCCGAGAACTGCCGAGGCAAAGCTATTACATAGCATTTTGTTTTCAATAAAATGTATTAAATTAAAAAAAATAACTAACATAATTTTTTTTAATTAATAGAAAAGGCTATAGCCTTTTCTTTTTGAGCGTTACTGATACGCCAATAAAAAAAGACATGTGGCACTCGAGAACTGCCGAGGCAAAGCTATTACATAGCATTTTGTTTTCAATAAAATGTATTAAATTAAAAAAAATAACTAACATAATTTTTTTTAATTAATAGAAAAGGCTATAGCCTTTTCTTTTTGAGCGTTACTGATACGCCAATAAAAAAAGACATGTGGCACTCGAGAACTGCCGAGGCAAAGCTATTACATAGCATTTTGTTTTCAATAAAATGTATTCAATTAAAAAAAAATAACTAACATAATTTTTTTTAATTAATAGAAAAGGCTATAGCCTTTTCCTTTTGAGCGTTACTGATACGCCAATAAAAAAAGACATGTGGCACCCGAGAACTGCCGAGGCAAAGCTATTACATAGCATTTTGTTTTCAATAAAATGTATTAAATTAAAAAAAATAACTAACATAATTTTTTTTAATTAATAGAAAAAGCTATAGCCTTTTCTTTTTGAGCGTTACTGATACGCCAATAAAAAAAGACATGTGGCACCCGAGAACTGCCGAGGCAAAGCTATTACATAGCATTTTGTTTTCAATAAAATGTATTCAATTAAAAAAAAAATAACTAACATATTTTTTTTTTAATTAATAGAAAAGGCTATAGCCTTTTCTTTTTGAGCGTTACTGATACGCCAATAAAAAAAGACATGTGGCACCCGAGAACTGCCGAGGCAAAGCTATTACATAGCATTTTGTTTTCAATAAAATGTATTAAATTAAAAAAAATAACTAACATAATTTTTTTTAATTAATAGAAAAGGCTATAGCCTTTTCTTTTTGAGCGTTACTGATACGCCAATAAAAAAAGACATGTGGCACCCGAGAACTGCCGAGGCAAAGCTATTACATAGCA
Source organism: Gymnocheta viridis (assembly GCA_956483585.1). Taxonomy (NCBI): domain Eukaryota; kingdom Metazoa; phylum Arthropoda; class Insecta; order Diptera; family Tachinidae; genus Gymnocheta; species Gymnocheta viridis. The sequence goes on along the minus strand of OY101442.1, from coordinate 33,678,080 downwards.
TTTTGTTTTCAATAAAATGTATTAAATTAAAAAAAATAACTAACATAATTTTTTTTAATTAATAGAAAAGGCTATAGCCTTTTCTTTTTGAGCGTTACTGATACGCCAATAAAAAAAGACATGTGGCACCCGAGAACTGCCGAGGCAAAGCTATTACATAGCATTTTGTTTTCAATAAAATGTATTAAATTAAAAAAAATAACTAACATAATTTTTTTTAATTAATAGAAAAGGCTATAGCCTTTTCTTTTTGAGCGTTACTGATACGCCAATAAAAAAAGACATGTGGCACCCGAGAACTGCCGAGGCAAAGCTATTACATAGCATTTTGTTTTCAATAAAATGTATTAAATTAAAAAAAATAACTAACATAATTTTTTTTAATTAATAGAAAAGGCTATAGCCTTTTCTTTTTGAGCGTTACTGATACGCCAATAAAAAAAGACATGTGGCACCCGAGAACTGCCGAGGCAAAGCTATTACATAGCATTTTGTTTTCAATAAAATGTATTCAATTAAAAAAAAAATAACTAACATAATTTTTTTTAATTAATAGAAAAGGCTATAGCCTTTTCTTTTTGAGCGTTACTGATACGCCAATAAAAAAAGACATGTGGCACCCGAGAACTGCCGAGGCAAAGCTATTACATAGCATTTTGTTTTCAATAAAATGTATTCAATTAAAAAAAAAATAACTAACATAATTTTTTTTAATTAATAGAAAAGGCTATAGCCTTTTCTTTTTGAGCGTTACTGATACGCCAATAAAAAAAGACATGTGGCACCCGAGAACTGCCGAGGCAAAGCTATTACATAGCATTTTGTTTTCAATAAAATGTATTAAATTAAAAAAAATAACTAACATAATTTTTTTTAATTAATAGAAAAGGCTATAGCCTTTTCTTTTTGAGCGTTACTGATACGCCAATAAAAAAAGACATGTGGCACCCGAGAACTGCCGAGGCAAAGCTATTACATAGCATTTTGTTTTCAATAAAATGTATTAAATTAAAAAAAATAACTAACATAATTTTTTTTAATTAATAGAAAAGGCTATAGCCTTTTCTTTTTGAGCGTTACTGATACGCCAATAAAAAAAGACATGTGGCACCCGAGAACTGCCGAGGCAAAGCTATTACATAGCATTTTGTTTTCAATAAAATGTATTCAATTAAAAAAAAAATAACTAACATAATTTTTTTTAATTAATAGAAAAGGCTATAGCCTTTTCTTTTTGAGCGTTACTGATACGCCAATAAAAAAAGACATGTGGCACCCGAGAACTGCCGAGGCAAAGCTATTACATAGCATTTTGTTTTCAATAAAATGTATTAAATTAAAAAAAATAACTAACATAATTTTTTTTAATTAATAGAAAAGGCTATATATAGCCTTTTCTTTTTGAGCGTTACTGATACGCCAATAAAAAAAGACATGTGGCACTCGAGAACTGCCGAGGCAAAGCTATTACATAGCATTTTGTTTTCAATAAAATGTATTCAATTAAAAAAAAAATAACTAACATAATTTTTTTTAATTAATAGAAAAGGCTATAGCCTTTTCTTTTTGAGCGTTACTGATACGCCAATAAAAAAAGACATGTGGCACCCGAGAACTGCCGAGGCAAAGCTATTACATAGCATTTTGTTTTCAATAAAATGTATTAAATTAAAAAAAATAACTAACATAATTTTTTTTAATTAATAGAAAAGGCTATAGCCTTTTCTTTTTGAGCGTTACTGATACGCCAATAAAAAAAGACATGTGGCACCCGAGAACTGCCGAGGCAAAGCTATTACATAGCATTTTGTTTTCAATAAAATGTATTAAATTAAAAAAAATAACTAACATAATTTTTTTTAATTAATAGAAAAGGCTATATATAGCCTTTTCTTTTTGAGCGTTACTGATACGCCAATAAAAAAAGACATGTGGCACCCGAGAACTGCCGAGGCAAAGCTATTACATAGCATTTTGTTTTCAATAAAATGTATTAAATTAAAAAAAATAACTAACATAATTTTTTTTAATTAATAGAAAAGGCTATAGCCTTTTCTTTTTGAGCGTTACTGATACGCCAATAAAAAAAGACATGTGGCACCCGAGAACTGCCGAGGCAAAGCTATTACATAGCATTTTGTTTTCAATAAAATGTATTAAATTAAAAAAAATAACTAACATAATTTTTTTTAATTAATAGAAAAGGCTATAGCCTTTTCTTTTTGAGCGTTACTGATACGCCAATAAAAAAAGACATGTGGCACTCGAGAACTGCCGAGGCAAAGCTATTACATAGCATTTTGTTTTCAATAAAATGTATTCAATTAAAAAAAAAATAACTAACATAATTTTTTTTAATTAATAGAAAAGGCTATAGCCTTTTCTTTTTGAGCGTTACTGATACGCCAATAAAAAAAGACATGTGGCACCCGAGAACTGCCGAGGCAAAGCTATTACATAGCATTTTGTTTTCAATAAAATGTATTAAATTAAAAAAAATAACTAACATAATTTTTTTTAATTAATAGAAAAGGCTATAGCCTTTTCTTTTTGAGCGTTACTGATACGCCAATAAAAAAAGACATGTGGCACTCGAGAACTGCCGAGGCAAAGCTATTACATAGCATTTTGTTTTCAATAAAATGTATTAAATTAAAAAAAAAATAACTAACATAATTTTTTTTAATTAATAGAAAAGGCTATAGCCTTTTCTTTTTGAGCGTTACTGATACGCCAATAAAAAAAGACATGTGGCACCCGAGAACTGCCGAGGCAAAGCTATTACATAGCATTTTGTTTTCAATAAAATGTATTAAATTAAAAAAAATAACTAACATAATTTTTTTTAATTAATAGAAAAGGCTATAGCCTTTTCTTTTTGAGCGTTACTGATACGCCAATAAAAAAAGACATGTGGCACCCGAGAACTGCCGAGGCAAAGCTATTACATAGCATTTTGTTTTCAATAAAATGTATTAAATTAAAAAAAATAACTAACATAATTTTTTTTAATTAATAGAAAAGGCTATAGCCTTTTCTTTTTGAGCGTTACTGATACGCCAATAAAAAAAGACATGTGGCACTCGAGAACTGCCGAGGCAAAGCTATTACATAGCATTTTGTTTTCAATAAAATGTATTCAATTAAAAAAAAAATAACTAACATAATTTTTTTTAATTAATAGAAAAGGCTATAGCCTTTTCTTTTTGAGCGTTACTGATACGCCAATAAAAAAAGACATGTGGCACTCGAGAACTGCCGAGGCAAAGCTATTACATAGCATTTTGTTTTCAATAAAATGTATTCAATTAAAAAAAAAATAACTAACATAATTTTTTTTAATTAATAGAAAAGGCTATAGCCTTTTCTTTTTGAGCGTTACTGATACGCCAATAAAAAAAGACATGTGGCACTCGAGAACTGCCGAGGCAAAGCTATTACATAGCATTTTGTTTTCAATAAAATGTATTCAATTAAAAAAAAAATAACTAACATAATTTTTTTTAATTAATAGAAAAGGCTATAGCCTTTTCTTTTTGAGCGTTACTGATACGCCAATAAAAAAAGACATGTGGCACCCGAGAACTGCCGAGGCAAAGCTATTACATAGCATTTTGTTTTCAATAAAATGTATTAAATTAAAAAAAATAACTAACATAATTTTTTTTAATTAATAGAAAAGGCTATAGCCTTTTCTTTTTGAGCGTTACTGATACGCCAATAAAAAAAGACATGTGGCACCCGAGAACTGCCGAGGCAAAGCTATTACATAGCATTTTGTTTTCAATAAAATGTATTAAATTAAAAAAAATAACTAACATAATTTTTTTTAATTAATAGAAAAGGCTATAGCCTTTTCTTTTTGAGCGTTACTGATACGCCAATAAAAAAAGACATGTGGCACCCGAGAACTGCCGAGGCAAAGCTATTACATAGCATTTTGTTTTCAATAAAATGTATTAAATTAAAAAAAATAACTAACATAATTTTTTTTAATTAATAGAAAAGGCTATAGCCTTTTCTTTTTGAGCGTTACTGATACGCCAATAAAAAAAGACATGTGGCACCCGAGAACTGCCGAGGCAAAGCTATTACATAGCATTTTGTTTTCAATAAAATGTATTAAATTAAAACAAATAACTAACATAATTTTTTTTAATTAATAGAAAAGGCTATAGCCTTTTCTTTTTGAGCGTTACTGATACGCCAATAAAAAAAGACATGTGGCACCCGAGAACTGCCGAGGCAAAGCTATTACATAGCATTTTGTTTTCAATAAAATGTATTAAATTAAAAAAAATAACTAACATAATTTTTTTTAATTAATAGAAAAGGCTATAGCCTTTTCTTTTTGAGCGTTACTGATACGCCAATAAAAAAAGACATGTGGCACCCGAGAACTGCCGAGGCAAAGCTATTACATAGCATTTTGTTTTCAATAAAATGTATTAAATTAAAAAAAATAACTAACATAATTTTTTTTAATTAATAGAAAAGGCTATAGCCTTTTCTTTTTGAGCGTTACTGATACGCCAATAAAAAAAGACATGTGGCACCCGAGAACTGCCGAGGCAAAGCTATTACATAGCATTTTGTTTTCAATAAAATGTATTAAATTAAAAAAAATAACTAACATAATTTTTTTTAATTAATAGAAAAGGCTATAGCCTTTTCTTTTTGAGCGTTACTGATACGCCAATAAAAAAAGACATGTGGCACTCGAGAACTGCCGAGGCAAAGCTATTACATAGCATTTTGTTTTCAATAAAATGTATTCAATTAAAAAAAAAATAACTAACATAATTTTTTTTAATTAATAGAAAAGGCTATAGCCTTTTCTTTTTGAGCGTTACTGATACGCCAATAAAAAAAGACATGTGGCACCCGAGAACTGCCGAGGCAAAGCTATTACATAGCATTTTGTTTTCAATAAAATGTATTAAATTAAAAAAAATAACTAACATAATTTTTTTTAATTAATAGAAAAGGCTATAGCCTTTTCTTTTTGAGCGTTACTGATACGCCAATAAAAAAAGACATGTGGCACTCGAGAACTGCCGAGGCAAAGCTATTACATAGCATTTTGTTTTCAATAAAATGTATTAAATTAAAAAAAAAATAACTAACATAATTTTTTTTAATTAATAGAAAAGGCTATAGCCTTTTCTTTTTGAGCGTTACTGATACGCCAATAAAAAAAGACATGTGGCACCCGAGAACTGCCGAGGCAAAGCTATTACATAGCATTTTGTTTTCAATAAAATGTATTAAATTAAAAAAAATAACTAACATAATTTTTTTTAATTAATAGAAAAGGCTATAGCCTTTTCTTTTTGAGCGTTACTGATACGCCAATAAAAAAAGACATGTGGCACCCGAGAACTGCCGAGGCAAAGCTATTACATAGCATTTTGTTTTCAATAAAATGTATTAAATTAAAAAAAATAACTAACATAATTTTTTTTAATTAATAGAAAAGGCTATAGCCTTTTCTTTTTGAGCGTTACTGATACGCCAATAAAAAAAGACATGTGGCACTCGAGAACTGCCGAGGCAAAGCTATTACATAGCATTTTGTTTTCAATAAAATGTATTCAATTAAAAAAAAATAACTAACATAATTTTTTTTAATTAATAGAAAAGGCTATAGCCTTTTCTTTTTGAGCGTTACTGATACGCCAATAAAAAAAGACATGTGGCACTCGAGAACTGCCGAGGCAAAGCTATTACATAGCATTTTGTTTCAATAAAATGTATTCAATTAAAAAAAAAATAACTAACATAATTTTTTTTAATTAATAGAAAAGGCTATAGCCTTTTCTTTTTGAGCGTTACTGATACGCCAATAAAAAAAGACATGTGGCACTCGAGAACTGCCGAGGCAAAGCTATTACATAGCATTTTGTTTTCAATAAAATGTATTCAATTAAAAAAAAATAACTAACATAATTTTTTTTAATTAATAGAAAAGGCTATAGCCTTTTCTTTTTGAGCGTTACTGATACGCCAATAAAAAAAGACATGTGGCACCCGAGAACTGCCGAGGCAAAGCTATTACATAGCATTTTGTTTTCAATAAAATGTATTAAATTAAAAAAAATAACTAACATAATTTTTTTTAATTAATAGAAAAGGCTATAGCCTTTTCTTTTTGAGCGTTACTGATACGCCAATAAAAAAAGACATGTGGCACCCGAGAACTGCCGAGGCAAAGCTATTACATAGCATTTTGTTTTCAATAAAATGTATTAAATTAAAAAAAATAACTAACATAATTTTTTTTAATTAATAGAAAAGGCTATAGCCTTTTCTTTTTGAGCGTTACTGATACGCCAATAAAAAAAGACATGTGGCACCCGAGAACTGCCGAGGCAAAGCTATTAC